>SSNQ01033574.1:0-22670 GCA_006942095.1 Nothobranchius kuhntae | reverse complement strand
CAAAATAAAAGGTTTCCTCACCCTGAACATTTGAATCAACAATAATAATGTCACAATTATTGCACTAGCATGCTGCCATCTAATTATCATTTTTCTTTAAACAAACATCACGTTTAATGAGCCGAAACTCTTTGTGTAAAATCCCAAAATAAACACCGAGGCCTGCATAAAGGTTTTAGGGCACTTCATCAGAAAGTCCTGCTATTTCACAGCTTTCAAGAGAGCAACAGGTATGTGTTATTTTTTCAACCCTCCTATTTGTGCCAGACTGTCATCACGAACGCAGACAGAAAATGCAAAGTGTCAGGTTCAGAGTTGTACAGGGGGTTGTTTAATTGTGTTGAAGGTGTATAACAGCTGCATATAAATGATAAATGACCCGCACTTGTATAGCGTCTCAGAGAAAGAACTCCAAAGCGCTTTACCTTACAGTGCATCAGATCTAAATCATTCATCCATTCACACACACATTCACACACTGGTGGTGATAAGCTACAATGTAGCCACAGCTGCCCTGGGGTGCACTGACACTGATATAGAGGCTGTCAGGTTTGTGACGGTGATCCAGCCAACAAGCACGGCAGGGAGTGGACACACTAATTATACACCCCTTATTATTGCTTTACGTGTTATAAAGTAGAGTGACACTACGGCAGGCGGCACCCCTTTTATGAGGAATTTTCTAAACAAAACCTGCAATTTCACAACAGTAGTTTGTTTTTTTTTGGGGGGGGGGGGGGGGGGGGGGGGGGGGGGGGGGGGGCTCACTCTCAAGACCTTGCCAAAACCAGATCGTAACCATTTCATCAGTAACTGACATCCCTGATCAGTGCTAAAGGCATCCATGAACATTGGTAACATCATTTAGTTCAGGGGATGGGGAGATCGGCCGTGTGATGTAATACAATGACCAGCAGAAATGTAGGAGACTACAAAACAGCGTAAAATGTGGTGTCATGGGAGGATTTCTGCCACATTTTATGTCTTTGACAGTTTAAAATGACTAATCTAAATCTGTGTCAATGCTGCTTATTTTCCTTTTCCTCCACTGTAATATTTTTATAATTTTACAAAAGCCAGTTGTTAGACATCATCTGCTGATATCATTTCTCACTGAGCCCAGTGAAATGTAGACATGTGCTGTGACGGTCCAGTAAAATTAAAATAGCATTAGTGTTGCTTTACATAGTTGGACTGTTACATTCTAAACAAAGGAGAGATGTATTTTATCACAAGAGCTTGAATAACAGCCATCTGCTACGAATAAACATGATCATGCAGTCTATACATCCGTTGTGTCTGTAAATTAAGGATAAACACGTGGACAGAGTTAGATGTTGGTGGGTGTAGGTAGATGCTTTTCATTGGTGGATTATTTTCAATAGTGAGCATCATAGAGTAAAAGTCAAAGGTTGATTGATGCTTGAAGCCTTTTGAATAACCTGTGTGGAGAATGGCTCTGATTAAACAACATCAGAGCCATTAGTGTGGCCGATCGAAAAGTGTTAAATGTTTTAAAACATCTCCAATCTCCTTAATGCCAAAGCAGTTCACATTTGGGCCATTCCCATCTGTACCTGGTCGGCCCGGCCCGGATAGCATAGCTTGCTTACATATCTTGGTGGCCTGCCTTTTTTAGGGTGCAACGAGACTGTTTTTCAGCCCTCTTTCTGAGGTGGTCTGCTTCAGGCTGACCAAGGTGAACACGCCCGCTGCTGACTGATAAGCCGGCTTATCAGTCAGCAAATACACACCTTCCATTAGAGCAAGCCTCTGATTGGTGGGTAGAATCAGCCCACATGGGCTTAAGGCAGGGGTCGGCAACCTGTTCCCATCAAAGAGCCATTATTACCCTTTCCCACAGTAAAGAAAACACTGGGAGCCACAGCAGCCACGGTGTTGTGGGCGGGGCCTACCCTCAGACAGCAGAGAACTGCTTTAACCAATCACAACAGGTGACAGCAGCCAGTACCGGTCGCTCGTGTACGTCATAGCTATCTTTCATAAGACGATAATCAATAAAACGATGTATATAAAGTGGATCCAGAAGTTGTAGCCCGTCTCTGCCTACAGTCTTTTGATATTTTTCACCCTGCTGGTGGTTTTACTGAGCAGGTGCCACTTTTGTCATACGTTTCTTTTTAAAACATGTTTAGACTGTTCAGAATACAAATCCAGGCTCTGTCACGTTTGATTGTTGTAATTAAACTTTGTAGGTGGGGAAAGTCAGAAAAGGATCCGATCATTTTGTTTTCCCCTCATTTACAATGACGGAGACAACGGCGCAGTGCGCCTGGCTCTGGTGTTAATCAAGTTAAATTATATCTCTTTGCAACAATTTTCACAAGAAAACAGAACAGTTAAAAGCAGGGCTTGTGTTGACCGGACAGTTCCCGTATTTGACCGTTTATTTTGACGGAGAAAGAATAGAAAGAATTACCCCGACGCATGCAGACGAACTGACACTTCATTCGTTTCACACATCGCAGATGTAGCTAAATCACTCAAGAAAAGATTCCCATCTGAACATCTGAGCTGGACACTGCTCAGCGCAGCTCGCTGTCAGCGCGTACATACGGTGCACAGCGAGCTGAAGATGTGGAGAGGGGCTTGGAGCGCGTCGCAGAACCAGAGCGCATGTGGGAAGATTCCTCCGACTGAAGCGAGACATGTCACTTAGAAAATGTTCCCTGATTATGAAACTTTGGCTGAATAGTGCTTGTTCCTTTCTCCAATGTGGCGAAGCATCCAGGAGCCGTCTGAGGAGAAGCCCAGAATCTCACATCCTCTTCAGCTCAGGAAGCGCCGATATGATTACGTACAAGCGTGACCCGTCAACCCGGTCTCACAGTAAGACCGGGTTGGACCCGTTCAGGTTTACGCAGACAATCTTTACATTTAGAATTGGCATACAGATGTAAAATTAATGCAGTAAAATATAAAGCATTTTATTTAAATATCCAGTCATTATTTTACAAGCACAGAGAGCCGCATCAGATGGATGGAAGAGCTGCATGCGGCTCCAGAGCCGCGGGTTGCCGACCCCCGGCTTAAGGCATGCTTATTTCATCATCATTCGTTATCATGCTGATTACTTAGTAGCTGAAAATGTCTCTGACTGCATTCCTTGCATACCTAAGCAAGGATGTGTGGAATCAACCGAGCCAGGCTGGGGCCGACTGGAGCTATCCGGGCAGGGCTGACCAGGTACAGATGGGAATGAGGCAATAGATGTATGTCGCTTCATAAACCGTCGTGTCACTTTAAAACTAAACTTTTATCTCCACTCACATTTCTATGTGATTTTGTGTGACAAAGACACTTTCGGTGCACTCGTGCTGTTTTCGTGTGTGCACCACAACTCTTTACGACACAGCCACAATTGCCAGGAGGTGTTTGTTTCTCTTTTAAATGGGCAACACACCATATGTGTGGTCATTAGTCTAAAGAGCGTCCTTCAGACGCACCAGAGGACAATGTGTCAATGAGTAGATTAACTAGCCACTGGTGTTTCCTAGCTTTAGTAAAGGACCTTGAATTATAGCAACTTTCACTTTGTTTCACTCCCAGTGATTTTATGGAAATTATCACACAAGTCACAAATGCCATGAAGGATGAGTGGCTTCAGGGGAAAATAACAAAACAAAATAATAATAATTGCTGAGAACGGAAATAATTGGAAGCAGTTTTTGAGAAGCACATGATCAACTCATTTGTTTGCTCTTTGGATCAGGCACAACTCTTTGTACCACTTAAGGTTTTTAACACCTAATAAACGGAGGCTGTCTGACTCTGACTCCCATTGTAGTGACAATAAATAGCCAATGTGGGTCCTCATATCTGCCCCTGTCTGCGTGTCCATTAGAGAAAAATCATTGCTGCCAATTTCTTGTTTCTTTTCACTCATGCAACCAAAACACACACACACGCACACGCACACACACACACACACACACACACACACACACACACACACACACCAGAACTATTATTGTATATATTAAAAATACATTATTATATTTCACATAGTCTGATTACATACATGATTGATTTCTAAAGTCAAGGTTATATATAAACATGTTTAATGCCCCTGAGAGCATGGTTCCCCTGATTAGACAACAACTTGGTCATTTATCTTCTGCCGTCAAGACAAACTTGAGGAATTTGGGTGTTATTTTTGACCAGTCAATGTCTCTTGAAGGTCACTCAAAAACGTTGGTCCTAAACAGTTTTTATCACTTAAGAAATCTCCAATCTGCAAAGGTTGGTGTCAAACATGAACTTGAAATGGTTCTCCATGCCTTTATCTCCTCTCGTCTAGATTACTGTAACACACTGGTCACGTGTTTTAACAAAAAGCCCTTAACCGCCTTCAGTTGGTCCAGAACTCTGCAGCGAGGCTCCTAACTGGAGCAAACAGAAGAGCACACATCACTCCTATTCTGATGTCTCTGCACTGGTTACTCGTTAATTTTAGAGTTTGTTTAGAATTCTGACTATAACTTTCAGGGCTCTACATGGTCAAGCTCCTCCCCATATTACTGAACTGTTAAAGCCTTATGCTCCAACCCGAGCCCTCAGGTCCACACACCAGAACCTTCTAGAAGTTTCAAAGACCAGATATAAAAGTCAAGGTGATCGCTCTTCCAGACTGTTGCACACTTGACATTGGAATGATCTTCCTTTATCCTTATGAAGTATTGACAGTCTGGACAATTAAAACAAAAACAAAAAAACAGCTAAACACCCTTTTATTTAAAGCTGCTTTTACATAAATGTTTTCACGTTATTATTTTAAACTATAACTTGTAATGTTTTTTACTTAATTAACCCTTTATGGATGTGTGAACCTAATAAAATGATAAGAAAATAGAATTTTAATCCAAAACTTGAAAATAAGTCTCTCTCTGGTTCGCTGGGTGACCGACACGATCTTCTCCGTGGGTGGCACCGAGGGGTCCCATATCGTCTTCCTCGTTGCCGTCAGAGTCTCTGCTGCTTCCTACTGACCAGTTTTCATCAGCGTTCCCCTCTCCGCCTGAAGCAGCTTCATTTCTCATGCTTGTTTCACTAAGAACTATTTTTTAAAAGTAATTTTCGAAGTTATTTCACACAAAGTTTGAATAGAGAGCAAGCACATGGGAGCTGGAAGATTTGTTGCTGTCAGAGTCTATGCCACTTCCTACTGACCAGTTTTCATCAGCTTTCAATTCAATTTTTAATTCAAGTTTATTTATAAAGCGCCAAATCACGACAAGAGTCGTCTCAAGGCATTTTACATAATAAACATTCAAATACAGGTCAGTTCATTAAGCTAATCAGAAAAAAGTTTCCTATATAAGGAACCCAGCAAATTGCATCAAGTCACTGACTAGTGTCACTGATTTTACAGCAATCCTCATACTAAGCAAGCATGCAGCAACAGTGGAGAGGAAAACTCCCTTTTAATAGGAAGAAACCTCCAGAGGATCCTGGCTCAGTATAAGCAGCCATCCTCTACGACTCACTGGGGATCGAGAAGACAGAACAGACACACACACACACACACACACACACATGCACGCACGCACGCACGCACTGTATACCATGTAGTGTTTCTATGGTTATATTGTGATTTCTTAGTAAATATTCTATTTGGTGAGAGATAAACTTTATTGTATTTATCCTAGTGAATTTATAATTAAACGGGTAAACATTCAATGTCAATAAAAAGCAACAGTGTTCAAGACGATGGCCCCCTCCATGAGGCCACCACAGCTCAGCAGAACGTCATTGTAGCTTCTTCTGGGGAGAAAAACGCTTAGAGAGCAAATAAAGTTAACAGCTGAAATAGCAGGAAATAATACAGTTAAAGAGCAGGTTGTAGAAGAAAGTAGAAGAGGGTGAAAAGTGGTCAGTATGTCCTGCAGCAGTCTAAGCCTGTAGCAGCATAACTACAGAGATAACTCTGGATAACCTAGCCTTTTAGATGGAGGCATGTTGAAGGCAGGGTAAGGGAGAGTCGTCTTTGCCGACTGCACACTCCATCTCCCTCTACTCCCCCACTTGTCCAGATCTAGGCTAACATCAGATTTTAACCATAGGCCCTATCAAATAACAATGTTGTAAGCCTAGTCTTGAAAGTAGACAAGGTGTCTGCCTGACGGACTAAAGCTGGGAGTTGGTTCCAAAAGAGAGGAGCCTGATAACTAAAAGATCTGGCTCCCATCCTATTTTTAGATATTCTGGGAACCACCAGTAAACCTGCAGTCCGAGAGCGAAGTGCTTAGTTAGGAACATTTAGAACAATAAGGTCACTATGATCTCTTGTTTTAATTCTCATCAGAACTCTAGCTGCAGCATTTTGGATAAGCTGAAGACTTTTGACTACATTCTGTTGACTTCCTGAGAGTAATGAATTACAGTGATCCAGTCTTGATGTAATAAATGCATGAACTAATTTTTCAGCATCACTCCTGGAAAGGATGCTTCTAATCTTAGCAATATTCCGAAGGTGGAAAAAGGAAATCCTACAAACCTGTTTAACGTGGGATTTGAATGACATGTCCTGGTATAAGATAACACCAAGGTTCCTTACTTTGTTCTCCTTACCATTCAGGTCAGGTGATTGACTAAGCAATTTCCTTTTCTGACTTTCAGGTCCAAAGATGAGAACTTCCATCTTGTCTTGATTTAAAAGCAAAAAGTTTAGAGTCATCCACTTTTTTATGTCTTCAAGACAAGCCTGTAATCTACCCAACCGATTAGGTTCATCAGGGCTAATGGATAAATATAACTGAGTATCGTCAGCATAACAGTGGAAGTTTATCCCATGCTGTCTAATGATTTTACCAATTGGGAGCATATATATAGTAAAAAGAATTGGTCCAAGCCCTGAACCCTGTGGTACTCCGCAAGTAACCCTGGAGTATGAAGAAGATTTGTCATGTACATTTACAAAATGAAATCTGTCAGACAGGTAGGATTTAAACCAGCCTAGCGCTGTTCCTTTGATCCCTACAACTTGTTCAAGTCTTTCTAAAAGAACATTGTGATCAACTGTGTCAAAGGCAGCACTGAGATCTAACAAGACTAGAACAGACACAAGATTCTTATCTGAGGCCATGAGAATATCATTTGTAACTTTCACTAATGCAGTTTCAATGCTGTGATACTCTCTAAAACCAGACTGAAATTCCTCAAACAGATCATTAGTGTTTAAATGCCCACATACTTGGAAGCAGATTCATTTCCCAAGATTGTTTCACTAAGAATGTTCTAAAAATAGCTTCAGCCACTATTACCCCCAAATTCTACTACCTCCGCTCCGCTCCGGTCCGCCCCGCCTTCCGCAGCCACTCGCTTCCAAACTCAATTTTTACTGGTACCCGCTCTACAACGGCTCCGCTCCGGTGCGGAGACCTGAGGTGGGCAAACAAGCATGCGCAGGATTTTCGAGATCTTGCGATACAGTCCGAGCTATAAACGCGGAAGTTAGATCCAAACACCCGTTGTGTGGGAGAAGCATCGAAATGAACTGTTTAATCTGCCTATCATTTGTGTTGAGAGATCAGCAGTGTTTGAATCAACAAAGTATGACTACTTTGATAGTAGAAACTGTATTTATGGCTTACTTTTGTGCATTTAAACTTCAGCCGTCATTGATAGTTGTTAAAAGTTGTTAAACCTGTGCATATGAAACAAAAAACGCCTTTTGTTTATCGATTCATTGTGAAAAACGGAAGTTGTGCTTGCTCCTTTTCCTGTTGGGCCGTTGTGATTTCTGTCCATTTACTGCGGAGGTGCTCCGGCGTCCGGCAAAAATAGTATAAATTCTATTTTTGCCGGACGCCGGAACAGAGGGTGGCGCACTGCGCCGCACTGCCGGAGCACGGCCGCAGTAGTGGAATTGCTCTGATTGACTACAACGGGACCGATTTTGCTCCGGCGTTCATGTCGGAGCGGAGCGGAGCGGAGGTAGTGGAATTTGGGGGCTCACAAGCGAATGTGACGTTCACAAACGAATCTAATCTTTTTAACGGGTTTTCAAAGTGAATGATGAGATCCGAGTCCCTGTAGAGAGCTTTTCATCTTAACAAACCTCCCCGGAAGTTGGTCAAACTCACCCGCTCAAACCCCACCCACCGCTGTGATGGACGTAGGACGAACCAAAGAAACATGTGCTTATATACAAATCTTGGGAGGTACGCCAACCAACCCTGTGCGCCCTCATGGACACCGCAGGAAGACGTTGCTCTTGGACTTGGATGTGCTCAGACTTGGATGTGCTGATCCTCATCCCAGCCGCTTCACACTCGGCTGCGAACCTCCCCAGCAAGAGCTGTAGGTCAGAGCCTGATGAAGCTAGGAGGACTACATCATCTGCATAAAGCAGAGATGAGATTCTCCTGCCACCAATCTCCACACCCTCAACACCACGGCTGTGCCTGGAAGTCCTGTCTATAAACGTTAGGAACAGGACCGGTGACAAAGGGCAGCCCTGGCAGAGTCCAACCCTCACTGGGAACAGGTCCGACTTACTGCCAGCTATGTGGACCAAACTCACACCAAATATTTTCAGATTTTTAAAAGAGACATATTATGCAGATTTAAATTTTTGCATCCTTTTGCATTGCTGTGTGGGTCTCCACTGCCTCTATGAATGGTCCAAAGTTGATAAAAAAATCTTTGTTTCCTTTTTTAAGTGTTTGTTTTAGAAATAGGCCTAAAATAAACTATTTCAAAAGTACAGTACACGTCTTCTGGTGACACTGAAAAAAACTTAACTTGTGGCCACACCAGCTAGTTAATGTGTAGGAACAAGATATTAATGTGTAGCCACGAAATACTTAATGCTTGGGTTGGCATATTATTTCCCAAGAATCCAAACCCAATTGATATAGAAAACTGATTGGAATACATACATCAAAAGGTAAAAAAATAAATAAAATAAAATAAAATAAAGAAGTAAGTAAGTAAATTGATTTGCACAGTTCTGAATCAAGTGTACCAGAGCAGAGAAACAACAAAAGAAAAGCTGGATACCAGAACACCTGCCCTCTAGGGCCATGATTGGGAACCACCTCACTGTCCTGCACAGACAAAAGCAAGACTGCCAGAAAACCTTCTACTACCACTCTTTCTTCTGAAGGCACCATGCAGCTACAGTGGTGAGTTTTGGAGCAGCAGAACGATCAGCAAATATAAACAAAACATTTTAAAAAGTGGTTAGATGGAGCCTCTTTTAGATGTAATGGGAACAATTAATAAAAACATTTAATCTAATCCAAAAGGGCTTTAGACAGGAAATATTTTTCATATAAAAAAATCATCAGCCCGTCTGTTAGCTAATCCCCGCTGGATTGAACTGTGTTCTATCAAAACTCCTGCTAAAGGAAAACCCCACGGGTGCACCTCTGCCCATTGGCTGCTGTGCAGTTGATAGTTTAATTCACAGATGTGCTGTTGCGCATGACACAATTAACATTCCAGTAAGTAATTTGAAGACATATGAAAGTAAACCTGTCACTACAAAGCAACAAAAAAGGGGAGGATACTTCACATACAATCTCTGTCCAGTGCTGAAAGAAAGAAAACGAATCGTCTGCGTCGTTGGATTATTTGATTAATTAAATAACACAATTGGTCAGTATTGTTTAAAACAAATATCAATAACCTTATACTTAAACCCAATGTTATCCAAAAGTTAACTATTTTGGGGTTTTTAAGAGAAGATCCTTTCAGGAAAGCAAGCTCTGTAACAAATCTCTCACACAATGACATCTCATTCCCATGAGTTAATAACTTCTTCCCATGCATTAAGTATCTCGCGGCCGCAAGTAATTTTTTTTACCGCAATGTCACCAGACGGGCATCATACAAAAGTCCCTTATTTTGAAGGTTCCAAGGGGGCTTAGTTCCCCCCACAGGGTCTCCCAAGGGGCGTGGTTGAACACCTTCTCTAAATCCACAAAACACATGTAGACTGGTTGGGCAAACTCCCACGCATCCTCCAGGACCCCCCTAAGGGTATAGAGCTGGACCAGCATTCCACGGCCAGGACAAAAACCACATTGCTCTTCCTGAATAACAGGTTCACAAATCAGACGGACTCTCTTCTCCAAAACCCCTGAATAGGCTTTACCAGAGAGGCTCAGAAGTGTGATCCCCCTGTAGCTCGAACATATCCTGCGGTCCCCCTTTTTAAATAGAGGGAATACCACCTCAATCTGCCAATCCAGTGGAACTGCCCTCCGAACTGCACCTGGACAAAGACCTCACCTGGTCCCTCAACACCAGCTTCCTGTACAAGAAATCCCAACAGCGTCTCTTCTTTCTGAGAAGACGGAGAAAGGCCCAGCTTCCACCAACGATGCTAACCACCTTCTACAGAGGAACTATTGAGAGCATCCTGAGCTGCTGTATCACTGCCTGGTTTGGGAACTGTGCAATCTCTGACCACAAAACCCTCCAGCGGATAGTGAAAACAGCAGAGAAGATCATAGGAGTCTCTCTCCCCTCAATCAAGGACATCTACACCACACGCTGCATCCGCAACGCCAACAGCATTGTGGCTGACTGGTCACACCCCTCTCACACACTCTTCACACTCCTGCCATCTGGAAGAAGGTACCGAAGCATTCGAGCACTCACATCCAGACTGTGCAACAGCTTCTTCCCACAGGCCATTCGTCTCCTCAACGAAAAGGGACTGGACTGATAAACGCATGCATGCACACACACTCACACACACACACGCACGCACACAAACACGCGAACACACTCATGTTCTGTCCTTAATTAGATAGTTTATTTTTCTTATATTTTTTCATGTTGTAAATTTATGTTGCATGTAGCACCTTGGTCCTGGAGGAACGTTGTTTCGCCTCACTGTATACAAACCGTATATGGCTGAAGTGACAATAAAGTTGACTGATTGATTGATTGATTGATATTGCAGAGCTGTGTCAATCAACACAGCCCCACTTCATCCAGAGACTTAAGAAACTCTGGGCAGATCTCATCCACCCCTGGGGCCTTGCCACTGAGTTTTTTTTTTTTTTACCACCTCAGTTACCTTGGCTCCAGACATTGAAGAGTCCAACCTAAAGTTCCTAGACTCTGCTTTCTCACTGGAAGATTTGTCGTTGGCACTGAGGTGGTCTTTGAAGTACTTTGTCCACTGGTCCACCATGTCCTGAGTCAAGGTCAACAGCACACCATCCCAAATATAAACAGTGCTGGTAGCACACTGATTTCTCCTCCTGAGATGCTGGATGGAGGACCAGAATACCCTTGAAGCCGTATGGAAGTCTTGCTCCATGATCTCACCGAACTCCTCCCGCACCCAGGTTTTTGCCTCCGTGACCACCCGAGTCGCATTCTGCTTGGACTGCCAGTACCTACCAACTGCCTCTGGAGTTCCACAGGCCACAAAGACCCAATAGGAGTCATTCTTCAGCCTAACAGCATCCCTAACTGCCGGTGTCACCCGGTGGGTTTGTAGATTGCCGCCAAGACAGGCACCGATGACCACTCAGACTCAAGGTCCCCCGCTTCTCTCAGGACATGTTCGAAGTTCTGTCGGAGTTGGGAATTAAAGCTCCATCTGACAGGAGTCTCTGCCAGCCATTCCCAGCAGACCCTCACAATACACTGGGGCCTGCCAGGTCTGCTTGAGGGAGTTAAATGGATGCCTGAGACTGCTAGATGTGATGCAATTCTTGCCTACTTGTGCCACTTTCTGAAACAACTGCCAACCATAACACGTCCATCGAGTCCTCACCCAGCACATTGTTGATGGTCTGACATTTTTTCTGTAGGGTTTGGTAAATTGAGTGCTTTAAGAGCTCAATATATATTACCTCTACTTATGACCAATAAGCTGTGATACTCTATCTAAATATAGAATATCAACCTGCTTAGTCTTTACTGTGTTAATCAGAAGATTCTAGGATTCTTTGTTTTATTCAGGGATTGTAAACACTTTGTTTTGATTCAGAAAAGAGTCAGGTTTATAAAAGTAAGAATTTATTTTTAAAACAATTAAAACATGACAGGTTAACTAACATTTACTGTGAGTGGACGGATCTAGATGGAGTAGATGTGATGTATGAACCGATGTGTGAATATGATGTTATCAGAACTTACGTATCTAGGATAGCTGAGTTCTGGGTGTAAAAGAATTTGGTTTGCGTTAAGCTATGAAGTTGATTATTATCAAAAGGCATCAGACGCTATCTGTGTGTCTACTTCACCCGTTCTCGGAGACCCTCTTCGTGGATCTGAAGATCAGAGAGTTCGGATGACCTCTGGCACCCAGGTCCAGTAAATTGACCACAGCACCGACTTCTCCATTCCAGAGATGTCTCGGGTCACGAAAGATGGATGGAACGGCGCGACTGGGGCTCTTAAGGAGCCTGAACAATATCCCCTTGTTCTGCAGGAACTGTTGCGGTATCAGCTTTGCAGGTGCAAAAAGATTTTGACGACGTGTCAAAAGCTTTGATGGTTAAAGAGGCTTTTGGCTTCAGATGTCCGGTCTGAAGCTTTCTCAAGAACTGATGAATCCCCAGAGTGATCCAGTTTTAATGTTCTCTTGTTGTGATTTGTGTAGCCAACCAGAGGTTGACATGTTGAGGAATGGTTACCAAGACAACCTCAGAAACACGGCTTCCTTTATACTGGATGCTCTGACTGGGGTAAAGGACTATCTATGTGTCACGCGTTTGACTTAACTTTACCTTGTCCTTGTGTGAGTGCAAATGGTGATGACCTCATCATATCAACATGCTGAAACATGTCAATCACTGTAATCATAACATAACATTCATTTCAAACTTCAATCACTCAAGCACAGATTAATGAAACATTTCCTTATATTATAATTATTGTAAGTAGCAATAAATAAATGTTTATTTAATTATTATCTAACTTATAATTTTTAAAAGTTCATATTTAATTTAAGAAATCATTCTTTGATTTAGTAACTAATCAGAGCTGCAAATGTTCCTTATTCAGAGGCATGAAGAATCCTGTAGGACGATAAGGGAAGCTTGGACCTTGAGGAGAGAATATCATTGTTGACAATACGTTATCACGTGTTCAGAGCTGCAGAGAGGCTCTGAGCTCCAGCTGATGGGATAATGGCAGGCCGATTTAAAGGGAACACATGCAGTCTCGTGTCTCCATTTTGACCAGATGTTGAATGGTCAAACTGTACCTAAGAACTGGCCATTGCTGGACATTACATTGCTTACCCATACGTGGAGCTACAGCTAACAACAAAGGCAAGTCACACATGAAGTGTCTTTTTCCCAGACAAAGAAAACCATCAGAAAACTGCTTGTCTTTACTTCACGTTCGAGCGTCATGTCCCAGCAACAATCTGCAAAACACTTGTATAAGGTTATTATGAATCTATGTTGGTGCAAGGGGAAAAACAAGAAGAACTCATGTAATTCCAAAATGCCACACCTAAGATGAGCATCCACAGTGCACAGAGGAAAGACCACACGGGACCAGTGGTGGACTGTGTATGAGACATCCAACAATCCCCTTCTTTCCTGCCATCGTTGGGAGCCTATAATACTACTGTGAAGCAATACGCAGAAATCTTTTGGACATTAAGACACAAAAGAAGGCACACATTTATCAAGGAAATCAGCTATAATACTGAAAAGTAAAAAAATGTGACAGCAATAGATCCTTTTTATGGTAATGTGTTGGAGTGTGTGTAATGCAGCATGCTGATGTATATACATTACCTAGAATTTGGAAAGAAAATCATCATAACCTTTATCAGTTCACATATAATTAAAAGTTACAAATACACAACCTTTCTGAAATATGCCATCACATGCTTTAGCAAAAACACACATTTACAATAAATACGTATAAATATGTCCTCACATAATATCCTATATAATCACATATAAACAGCACACAAAAGTGGAGATTGGGATAGCCAGGAGATACAGGGCCTTACCTGAGCTATGTGAGCCCTGGGCCTGTCACAGTGTATAGACCGACCCATTTATCATGTAATCTGGTGGCGAGAATGGACGGGGCACTATCAGCAATCTGTTATTGATCCATGCCTGGGGCCTCTGCTATTGTTCATCTGTAGCTCCCAACTGGCAATCAGTATTAATGAATGAAAATAAACAATGCATAGCAATCAGACATCCCACCCAATACCACTGACCACCAGCACCCCACCCCAAGTCACCCTGTCTTTGAGTTGAAGGGAGCAAGAACACATCTGTAGGGGACAAAGAAAGGAAACAATACAAAAAAAAACTTTTTTTTAAGTTAGAAAGAACTTTTGTTGTTATATTTTTGTTTGAGAAGGTGTGAACAGGGAGAGAAAAACACATTTATCATGTCAGAGATGATTCATATCATCTCTGACCCCAAGCAGACAACACAGTTGATATCAAAGATGCCTACTGAATATTGTTCAGTGCTGTCCTCTGCCTAGGAAATGGAGATATATGGTAAGTATCTTCAACTGAGAGCTCTGAGGTTTACAACTGCTGGTTTTCTGAATACTGGACATTTCACATAAGTTAAAAAAACTTACATTTCTTTCTTAGTATTTTAATAAAATTGCATGTTTAATGTGTTGTGTGACAGATTCCTTTATCTTGTGATGTGAGCAGCTCAGAACAATTCAATTCAAGTTTATTTATAAAGCGCCAAATCACGACAAGAGTCGTCTCAAGACACTTCACATAATAAACATTCCAATTCAGGACAGTTCATTAAGCCAATCAGAAATAATGTTTCCTATATAAGGAACCCAGCAAATTGCATCAAGTCACTTGACTAGTGTCAGTCTTTACAGCAATCCTCATACTAAGCAAGCATGTAGCGACTGTGGAGAGGAAAACTCCCTTTTAACAGGAAGAAACCTCCAGAGAATTCCGGCTCAGTATAAGCAGCCATCCTCCACGACTCACTGGGGAACAATGAACTGAAGACCAGGAGGTCCAAGACCAGTGACCCTTATCTCCATCCACGGGGTTTCCATGGATGTAGTTGAGGACTACAAATACCCAGGATGCATATTGATAATGAAATGGACTGGGCAGTTTCTGAAACAGCAGAACTTATGTTGCTGGACACTGTTGTGGATCTTCTATGAGTCTGTTTTGGCCAGCACCATCCTCTACACTGTTGCAGGCTGTGGCAGCATATTTAGGGCAGTGGATGCAAACAGACTCAACAAACTCATGGCCTGTAGCTGTGTCGAGGCGAAGCAGGAGTCTTGGTAGGGGGTGTCAGAGATTAGTAGGACAACTCTCCACCCATTTCACGGCAAGCTGGCCCGTCACAGGAACATGTTCAGGAGGCTGAGAACACACCAACGCATCCCTAGTGGCCTCATTTGTAATGCTTGTTTATGCACAAAATGATTCTGAGATTTTCACAAGCTATACTTTGTGATTTAAAGGTGAAACTAAAACGTGGGGTAGACTCACACCATGCAAAGCCATATATTCAAGCCTTTGTTTGCTATAACTGTGATGATTATGACATACAGCTCAAAGAGATGAGGATGTTAAATGAAAAATATGAAACAATGATTTTTAAATAGAGAAATGTCAGACACCTGAAACAGTATAATGTGTTCTAGGTGTGGGCCTCTTTTGCTTTTACTGAATCTGATGACTGAACAGACTGAGCTTTTGCACGATATTCTAATTCTTCAAGTTACAGCAGTATAGGGAGCCCAAGTCACTTCTGCATCACGGGTCCCCGGAAGAACGAAAAAATGAATACAAATCAATGAGGCTAAAAACGCAGTTTTCTAATTCTGCTTGTTTTGTGCCATGGATTTCACATCTGATGCCCGTGAATTTTAAAGACGCATTTTGATAGCAAGAACGCGCTTATTTTCGAAAGGGGCGGAACGATATTTTAGGCTTTGTGTGAAAATAAGTCCAGGACTACAAATGTGCTTCACAGAAGTGACGTCATTGAACCAGGCACAGAGAAAACGGAGGGAAAATGGCTGTAAGTTCAGCAAACTTCCCACAGGAGGAAAGAAACCACCATAAATCTGGTCATTTGGTAAGTAACAGCTACTTTAGGGGAGAGAAGATCATGTGGCGACATGCCGATTTCTAGTTTGTAATCATGCTAATTACGAACTTTTACAAGCTGATGAATCTCAAAGTACGTGACTGGCATGGTCAAAACACCCATCATTAGTTTCATTTAAATTGCAGTACAACATATGTGTGATCCAGGGCGTGTGCAAAGCGGATTGGAAAATAGCTTTTTTAGCCCCGTTGACTTACTTTAATTTTTTTGATCTTCCGGGAACCCATGATGCAGAAGTGACTGAGGCTTCCTAAGCCATTGATGCGTGACGTCACATGCTCACACCCCGCCTCCTGGCTGGAGGGCAAGAAGCTGACACCTCCCGACTGATGACCGCTGTGTTCATCTCTTAGTTGTCAATAAACAGAACTAAAATCTGTGTGCTATTATTATATAAATTATATATATATGTAGTGTAAGAAATCCAAAGTCATGACACTGTCCATCCCATGGCTTTCTTATGCTACATATAATCAATGTTAGTCTTTAATCACCGTGTGTGTGTTCCACTTAAGTAAATCTATATGATTATATAAACATTTAAATTAGAAAAAAATACAAATTTTAAAAATTATTTTTAAAATGAAAAGATTTTATTTTAACAGTTTTAACAGCTTATCTCCATTATAAACCATAATCACCTCCAATCCCCAGATGCACATTGAGATGCGAGTCCACCCCTCAGAATCCCACTGAGTGTCATCATCAAAGTCAACCAAGTCTGTTTGTAAACATAACCAGTAGACTAGGACATGAATTACATGCAGGCGCACACCAACACATTCAAAACACAACTTTTATAACTTGAGGCAGAGAACAGAGAATGAGGAAGAGAAAGAGGATGAAGCCTGATACTGAGTTCTGCACTCATGATGGTGGTGGAGGCGTTAGTGGTACAGATAAGTTCGTGGGCACTAGAACGTTGTCCAGTCATCTCCCCAAAATATGGCACAAGAACCCCATGGCGGTCAACCATGTGGTGAAGTGGCAGAAGAGGGCGTATGCCAGTCCGAGTGACAGACAGCAATTTAAACATATAGTTAGGACAATTACAGAGTCGGCAGAGCTCCACAAATAAGTCACAGGCTGAAAGCCAGGACCGGAATCAGAAGACAGCTCCCACAGCACCCTGTCCACCGCAGCAACCCGAACTGTAGTCAGTCTTTCGAATGTAACACGTTCCATAGTAGCAAGGAACAGAGCAAAAGAGATGCTGAATACAAAAAGAGAAAGCTCTAGAGTAGCCTGGAATTGAGCAGGCTCTAAGTAGTAAAATGGTAAATGGTAAATGGCCTGTATTTGATATAGTGCCTTCTAGAGTCCTAGAACCCCCCAAGGCGCTTTACAACACAATCAGTCATTCACCCATTCACACACACATTCACACACTGGTGGGGATGAGCTATGATGTAGCCACAGCTGCCCTGGGGCGCACTGACAGAGGCGAGGCTGCCGAGCACTGGCGCCACCGGTCCCTCCGACCACCACCAGCAGGCAAGGTGGGTTAAGTGACTTGCCCAAGGACACAACGACAGCGACAGACTGAGCGAGGCTCTAACCTGCAACCTTCCGATTACGGGGCGCGCACTTAACTCCTGTGCCACCGTCGCCCCACAACGACGTACAGTTAGACCTCACCAATGTGGACTACGGCACCACGAGAGACGGTACCTACAACGTCTGGGATGGCAGATCAACACGGGTGGAGATGTTGTGACGGTCATAGTAATTGTCGGCCTCTAGCGTAGAATTGTGGACTCCAAATACGAGCGGTGTCCCGGCGAGTGCTCAGCATTAACCCGCAAAATGTAGGAGAGGTTCGGTTACACCTTCGTTGGTTCAGCTGTGAGAAGTCCGGACAGCTGGTTGCCTAGGAGATATGTCATCAGGAACCGCCAAGATGGTTGTTGGATAGTACGTAGTTGCAGCTTCGGTAGCTAGCGGGTAGTAACTCGCTTACATATTTAATTTAACCAATATATACACTATTCAAAAAGGCTCATTATAAATCTATATTGAAATTTATACTCATAAAACATAACTATCTCACATGTCACGTGACGTGATCGCGGCTCCCGGTCACGTGAAGTCTGTTTCAGTTAACTGGTTTTTTTTGACCAAGTGATGACAGTGTCTTCATAAGCATTGACACTGCCAAACACCCAATAACTTTTAATGGGTCTATAGAGAAAACATGACAGAAAATGTGCAAAACTTTACACCACGATCAGAGTTTGCTTAAAAGTTGGATCACAATTGAAATTGTTGGTGCATTATTGTGGTGTATTAGTGCTGCAGCAGATACTTAATCCTAAATGTCTCAGTTGGGCGGAATAATCTGGGTTGAGAGATCCCTTTTAACAAGCAGATGACAACCCAAACATCTAGTTTCTCGCGCTTTTATAAAAACTATTCAGCACATTCTGTAAGAAGGTTGTTGCGTTTTCGGTCCAAGCCCTCTGGTCACTTGTCCATTTCAGTCTAGTCTCTGATTTGAAGACCTGTTCTGGGTTTTTGGCTAGAAGTGATGGTTTAGAAATTGCCTCATTTAGCAAATCTGTTGGACTGATTTGTTGTGAATTCTCTGTTTTCATAGCCTAGTGAACTAGACCAAATTCTTGCTTTGCAAAGTTTGGTCTAGGCATGCTCCATTGGAACCTCCGCAGCTCCTACCAGGACTCTGGCTAGCCAATCACAGCTCTCTAAAGGGGTTTCAAACACATAAAGAGCTGTGATTGGTCCATAATGGTGGGCCAATCATAGTGCTCTATCTGCTTAGTGAACAAATCACAGAGCTTTATCCGATTTGTGGGCCAATCAGGGCACTCTATATGCCTGGTGGGTGGGATGATGCAACAGAGTGAAACAAGAGTATGTCACATTCATTGTCCAGTGGAATGCGGAGATCATTTGAAAGACAACAGTAGAGCCCGCCCCACAACCGAGAGCCGTCAATGGAGCGTGGCCAGACTAAATAATACATTTATTTAGTCTGGCTTGCCAGGCTACTGTTTTCAAGCTTTGGATCCACATTTGGTTCCATACTTCTTTGGATTAGAAAATATCTCTGGGAAACCCCAATAAAAGTGAAAGGTTTCTTAATCTGGATCACCATTTGAAGGTGGTCAGTAGTCACATTATTAATGATAAGTATTAAAGTAATATTAAAAAATCATTATGATATAGAACTGTTGCCTCTGAGCAAAGCAGTCTCCGGTTTGAATCTCAGATTAAACTTTCTGATTGGCAGATTTGACATAAAGTTGTTTATCTCAGATTTTTAACTGACCCCCTCAGTAAATAAAAACATTTACTGGCAGTAATATACTAAGTGTGTGTGTGTGTGTGTGTGTGTGTGTGTGTGTGTGTGTGTGTGTTATCTTCAATGGACTAGGTGCACTCTGCTTTTCTTCTAAAGGCTTCTGAGACGGACGCTAGCACCACCACCCACAACACCCCCGTAATGGCAGGTGCACCTGACAAAACTGGGTCAGATCCATAGACTGTACATACTGGACAAATGGATTCCATTGGCTTCAATAACACGTTTGTTGTCTATAATGGGAGGTGGCCACCACCGCCATTTTGACCGTGACACAGGTTCCGTCCAGCCCAGACAATTCCATAAAAGGGAAGAGAGGAGGCGCTGAGGGTGTGGCTGTAAGGCTGGGCTCGAGTGACGACACCCAGGCGAACTAGCACGAGCTAACCTGAAGCTAACCCTGGCTAACCCAAAGCTAAAGCGGAGGTGGGAGCCGAGCTAACGGATGTAGCCACCTAGCTTCAACCCAACCGGAGCTAACTGGAACACCCATCGACCTGAACCTCACATGGAGTTTAGGTGGAGGTTTTCTGCGCCTGTTCGTGAGAAGTACCTGTATTAAAAAAGTTTTAAATCGGTAAGTTTATAATTTATTTCCGTAATGAATACATTTTGCTTTGAGCAAGTTTTCAGTACAGTTTTTTTTGGCGCTATCACTCCTGAGTCGCACCAGCCATTAAATGTATCATGAAGAAGAGAAAATATATTTAAGTTGTATTTTGGGGGGACATTTTATTATCTTTCTTACAAAATCTGAGACCAAGCGTTTCACATTGCAACACAAGCACCGGTAACCATAACAGAATGAACAGCCAGCAGAGGAGAGGATGGCGGTGTTTCAAACCCTCCCGGCCGGCGTGGAGAGCTCATTCTTGGGCTGGAGCCGGCCCTCAGCACCCCGCCACAGGCTCTAACAGATGCTGGCGGTGTTTCATATATTTCCAAAACGTAATACTTGTTTGTATCTTGTACAGCCAACTAGCCTTTATTCTGGACTCAGTACAATTCACCAAAAGTAAAGAGACATTCTACAGATGAAGTAAGCACAAGATAACTTACTGGAAGACACGGAATTATCATGAGAACCAGAACAAGAGAGCCTGATAACAGTCATGTGAAAATAAGTTAAAAAGTATGTATGTATAATAGAAATAAAAATATATTAGAATTAGTGTAACTCACTGTGATCCAAACAATAAATCAGCCATAGCTGATTAGTAAATATGACATGAGGTCTTGGAGTTTTTAATTTTAATTTTTATTTTTTTTCTTAGATCTGTTTAAAAGGTCACCATGGCAGCCTGTGTGTCTCCAACATCAGCTACACAAAGCATCAAGTGTAAGTTCCACATACCTGTCTCACCACTTCATGTATGGTTTTGTACTTTAAACAATTATGACAAACCTGTTATTTTTTCTCCATAGCCATTTGGATCATTGGAGACAGCTGAGTGAGGCGTGGTGCCCAGAGAGCTGCAGAGACAACCTTGGCCTCCCTGACGTCTGTGTCTCCTGGTTCGGTTGGGGCGGACCATCGACATACATACATGTGCCGACACTTTGCGCCCTGTTTTATAAACTGTAGTGTTAAAAATAAATGTTTTTGCTCAATTACTGGAATTTCTTTGGTTAAGACAAAAGTGAGGAATAATCATTTACAAGTTATTTGTACAACAGGCCCATTTTAAATCCCAACAGTTTCTTAGCAGACAATAGAAATGTGTTCTTTACTAACTTTACTTGGTTTAAAAATCTTACTAAAATAGTGCCGTATTGCAAAACCCAATCATACTTATGTAAACATTAGCTTTGTAGATATTTTTTACAGATATGTTTGTGTGCAACAAAAACCAAACTAAAATAATTTGTCATTCTTTATTGAAAAACAACAAAATACAGGTATACAGAAGTGTGGGAAAATGATAATGTGAAAGTATTGCACTATAAATGAAGTGAGATGAGATGAAGGTGAGATGAAGGTGGACGCCGGACGAGGAAACCTGGAGACGGATCGCTCAGACAGGAAGGGAAGAGCTTCCTCTTACCTTGATGGAATTAAAGTTAGCCGTCGTCTGAACGCCCAACCGTACGGTCTGAGGTCAAAGGTCACAGGAAACACACACCAGTCAGCAGTCATACAGATGCATAAAGATAACTGTAGCCATGGCAACCAGCTGACATGTCCCCACTTTCACCAGCACCTGGTGCCTGCCGGGTCACCTGAATTCCTGTGTGATGTCAGCACGGTCGGCCGTGACTGCTGCGATCAGAGGTGACCTCTGATCAGCTGAATGAACTCACCTTCCAGGGTGACGCCGTGTTAGAGTCGGCTGTGGTAACAAAAACACCACGTCTGGTTCTGGTGGAGGCGGAGGACAACATGCACCTTTCCAGGAGCAGAACCCAGATGTTCTTGTTGCTACAAACAGAGACGAGCAGAGTTAAACCAGGAAGTGAGAGGGACCAGCTGCTGCAGACAGGTGACGCTCACCTGAGCCTGAACCATAGGAGCCTCCTCAGCCATCAGACCTTCTGACTCCAGTTCAGATGCCACCTTGTTGATGTCCCTCAGGCGGGACTCGTTGGCCTTCAGGTCCTGCAGGACAAAAGCACCTGCTGATTACCTTGTTGCGTTCGGGTTAACAGGTCTGGTGTTAGAACGTGGTGGATAAGAATGTTCTGACGGGCCGAGGGTTCTGAACTCACCCTGCAGGACTGGGCCTGCTCCTTCAGGGCCTGGATGCTGCTGCCGTAAGCCGACAGGTCCGACATCAGGGCCTCGTGCTTCTTCAGGAGAGCCTGTGGAGCAGAACATCAGAACCTTCAGCTCGTCTGACACAAGTGGAGCTTTCTCGCAGCGATGGTCCAATCGGATCCGCCACCGTAAAACAAACCCTGCTCAGTTCACCGCAGACGTAGCTCTGCGGGTGTTTAGTGGAAAAGCGTGAGCCTTCTGCCGGCTGCCACGTGTCATGGCTGCTCTGCAGCGGGAACACACATCACAGCTTGTAAACCGTTTGAAATAAGAGCGACGGGAACACGTTTGTCATCACTTCCTGTGCGAGGCCAGCACTTCTACCCCTAACCCATGAGACGCTCAAACGAGCAACGACGTCTGGTAGACAACCGAAGGAAATGACAAATACAGAAACACTAATTATGAAGGACTGGAAAGAGAGCAAAGAAAAGCGATTGGAGTTTCTCAGGAAGGGACTTCCATACCTCGGCCAAGTCCTCGTCTTTCCCTTAGTCTGGACCT
>SSNQ01033573.1:0-22699 GCA_006942095.1 Nothobranchius kuhntae | reverse complement strand
CACACACACGCACGCACACACACACACACACGCGCGCGCGCGCACACACACACACACACACACTCTCTCTCTCTCTCTCTCTCTCTCTCTCTCTCTCTCTCTCTCTCTCTCTCTCTCTCTCTCTCTCTCTCTCTCTCTCTCTCTCTCTCTCTCTCTCAAAACAGAACTTGGGTAACTTGAAACAGAGAACAGAGGGAGAGGAAATAAAAGTCACCCCACCCCCAAACACTGTTGGAGGTACGACTAGAGATGGAGATGGAATTGGAAGTGGGTAACCGGTAGGTGATGGAGTACCATTTGGATCTTTAGGTGTCAGAGTTATTTTTAGATGGTTCCCCAAAAGGCAGAGCGAGAGAACCATGTGGAGAAGGCAAACGAAACGTAGCAGGAAAACGGGTAAACAAAACTGCTCTGTGTTTTAAAAAAGAACTACAGCATGGAATTAGAGATACGACACAGCAAGAACACACCTAAAAAATTCAGGAGTTTGTCACCAACACTGCAGAGAGAGATGGATGGGTTGTAGTGAGGCCTTGAGCAAAGATGTTTTGGCATCTTTGCAATAACATGAACTGTGGCAGAGATTTGTTTTGGAAGTCGGATGCCAAACAGATAGTGTTTTTGTGTCTGCAGCTGAAAGGTTACTTTCTGGTCAATTTGTATGTTAAAATTGACCACTTGGTAGGTCACAACCCTGAGATGCTTCAACTCCTCCACTTGAGGC
This sequence comes from Nothobranchius kuhntae, assembly GCA_006942095.1. Classification (NCBI taxonomy): domain Eukaryota; kingdom Metazoa; phylum Chordata; class Actinopteri; order Cyprinodontiformes; family Nothobranchiidae; genus Nothobranchius; species Nothobranchius kuhntae. The sequence continues at coordinate 21,975 of SSNQ01033573.1, read as the reverse complement.
AAGACCAGTGGACAAGCTCTGGCACCCATCATACAGGGACCTATCACCAGAACCCCTTCCTTTCACCACATCACCCCGGTTCTCCAACAGCTTCACTGGCTCCCAGTTAAATTCAGGTCCATCTTCAAAATTCTCCTCCATACCTTCAAAGCAATCCATAACCTCTCTCCTCCATATATCTTAGACCTTATAAGTATTCACACCCCATCCCGTTCTCTCAGATCTTCTTCTTCCATCCATCTTGTGGTTCCTTCTGCCCGTCTCGCTACCATGGGGAGTAGAGCTTTCAGCCGCTCTGCTCCTCGTCTCTGGAACGCACTTCCCCCAGACATCAGGAACATCGACAGTTTTACCCTTTTCAAAACAAAACTCAAAGCACATATGTTTAAATCTGCCTACAACCTCTGATTTTATTGAACTGTTTCTCTCTTTGTTTTTTCTTGTTTGGGTTTTATTATTGTTTTATTGTATTTTATTAAGTATTTTCTGTCAAGTGACCTTGGGTGTTCTGAAAGGCGCTTTTAAATAAAATGTATTATCATTATTATAACGCTTGTATCAGAGGCTACGGTACCCCATGCTCCCGGGGTACCACCACAGGGCCTCCCGAGGGATGTGGCTCTCCTCCTGAGAGAGCAAAACTGAAAGGCTAATCTTCAGCACTCAGACATCAGTTCTGATTGCTGCACTGCCAGGCAGGCGTGGGGGGGGTAGTTTAAGGTGGACCGTGATTAAAAACCAGTCTTGTTGCTGCTGAATCTAAATGCTGCTTTTGACACCGCAGACCACTGGACAGGCTAGAACGTTATATGGGAGTAACGGGAAACACACTTATGGCTGAAATCAGAGCTGTCTGGGTGATCACATGATGTCAGATTCAGAAGGACATGTCTGAGACCTTTGTGTTGAATCATGGAGTCCCTCAAGGGTCTTTACTGGGCCCACTGCTGTTCTCAATCTATCTGCTGCCTCTGGGTGGCCTCCTATGTCCATTTGATGTAACTTTTATTGTTATTCCGCTGCCTGTCCCTCTCTCTCTGGGTAGCTCTTACAACTTGATTAAACTAGAAAAATGCCTATCCACTGTTAGAGGCTGGTTATAAAATCATTTCCTGCTTCTGAATTTGGATAAAACTGAATTTATAGATGTTGAACCACTTAAACTCCACCAGCTTTACTGCAACTTCACCTTGTTTCTGCTGCTCCATGTGTTTGTTGTCTTTGTCATCAGTCCAACAACTCAACAACCAGTGGGTTCCCACTGTGTGAGTCCCTCTAGTGGATGTTGTGGAGTATTGTGTTGTCTTTGCTCTGCAGGTTTTCTACACACTTTTACTGTTTCCTGTCACTGTGGGCCTCACAGCACAGTAGTACACAGCAGAGTCTGTCGCTGCAGCAGAGGAGATCAGCAGGTCCACACGATTTTCTTTTTTTCTGACTTTAACTAAAAATCCTGACCTTGATTCTTTTATTATTTCTTCAGACTCCAGGTGAGAGATCAGGAACTCTGGAGGTTCTCCTGGATCTTGTCGGTACCAGAAGAAATAATCACCAGGTGATAATTTAGAGTAACTGTAGGACAGAGTAACAGGGGCTCCTTCTAAACTGGACTCTTCATTGCTCACTGCAGTCAGCTGTTCACAGCTGACTCCTAAGAGAAGAGAAATAAGTTTTGTACTTTTAGAAAACCAACTCTTCAGAGTGAGTCAGACTCATCTAACTTTAGACTGAACATATTCCAAAGCTGTAGATTCAAACTGACCTGTTAGAATAGTGACAACCAGCAGAGAAAGCCCACAACAGTCCATGTTGAACAGAGAGAATGTTTGTGGTTTGTATGTTGAACTGTGTTGAATGTGGAAGTTTGTGTCTGTTCTATAGTTCAGTAACAGCTCAGCTCCTCCCTGAATCTCTCCGTCTCCTCCTTCATCTGTAGTTTCTCTTCTCTCAGCTCCCCTTCCTCCTGGTTCAGTCTGTCAGCGTCATTATAAATCTTTGTGAGGTGAGGAGGTTTGTTCTTGTTTCAGAACAGGAGTCTAAAGAATCACCATTTCTCTGTTGGAAACACAGTGATCCTGGGTAACACTCAGTCTGACCTGTGGTGTTCCTCAGGGCTCCATCTTTGGTATCTTTGTGTTTTAGGTGACTGACTCTTTTGTTTAGGAAATGTCTTATTGTTTACAGCCCACGTGTCTTTTGTTGGCATTTCTTTAACTTCTCTTTAAATGAGCGTATTATTTACTTTGCACCATGATACGTGTTGTTGCTGCGTCTCTACCGCACGGCGCTGCCGCTTCTGCTGCTGAGGTAGATGTTCCGACACTCACTGAAATCACTTAGTATGATTAACTTAAACTATTAGGAACCAGGAGACATATTTATGAACATCTGTGTACGTGTGCTGTCACTTCTCAGGCATCTCGTGTTCATAGTCTGTAACAACGTTTCCCACAATGTTCACACAAGAGAGGCCTGCACTTCTTTTATTTATAGACCACAGAACTCTGCCCACATTGCATCTCACTACGTACAAAGATCTTCTAGTGGTGCCAGACATCACACTACAACAATAGGTCTTATAGGATTCTTTGTAATTTATTTTACTACGTAGCTTAGCATCACCATGTATGGTGATAAAATCAGAGGTTACCAGTTTTGATTATACAGTGTGTGGTATGCAGCAGCTCGGCAACAACTACACACAACCCTTTCTCTTCCGGCTCTTGGAGGGTGCAGACACTTTTCTTCTCCTCTCCTCCATATCTTATCCTCAAGGCCTTTGTCTGCCTGTGTGTGCTGGGTGCACGGCTGCTTCTGCATTTTTCTGGAACCTGGAAACTGAAATTCACTCAAATGGATCTCATCAGTTGGTCACTCAACGCGGTTGATACAATTTTTTCAACGATGAGAACGGGAGAAGGGGCTCCCGGATGCCCCTCTAGCACAGACCCAGTTGGACACTTCATTGACTCCTGGAAACGGTGGAACTTCATTTGTCTATCTCAGCTGTCTGTGGAGGACTCTGAAGATGTGTGGATATTCGTGGTGTTGGTGTCGGGTTTCCTGCTGATTGACATTGGAGGCTACTTGGCTTACCGGAAAATTTACGAGCTGTCGAGGAATATTGGCCTGATCCCCGAGCTCAGAGATGGATTGCACTGCACTGTGAATTCACAGACTCCGAGATAAATTGTAAGCTTGGAACTTTGGCCAAGATTCATTCAATGGCACAGAAGATGGATGCCATCAAGGATAGAGTGGACGAATCAGCACGGATTGGGATAGTTTAATGTCCATTATTGGGATTTTGAGAGGTTGAGGACCAACAAACTGTAAGACAGAAAGGAAATTATCTCTGTCTGGTCCCAAAACAATTTCTAATTAGAATATGGCGCCCTTGAGCCTGCAAGGCCTGGGCGGGTCTGTGGGAAGGCCGCTGAAATGTTCCAGGGTCACTGAAACCCTCCAACCCTCAATGCTCCTCCCCTTATCCACACTGAGGTGACACGTGCTGCTTCTATCGTGGCTGCAGGAACTGAAGTAGGGATAGTCCCAACCCACCACCCCACCTAGTGGACACTTGTGTTGTCTGAAGTCTGTTGCATATATGTTTGAGGTGTTTTTTTGCAGAGCAAAGCTGCCCTCCCGGTGGAGGGTAAAGCCGGGGACACACCGGCCGCAGAAGCGCCGCGAATCGCCGAGAAGCGAATCACCGAGAAGCGAATCGCTCACGAAATTCGGCCGCTGCTCACCGCTCCTCAGTTCAGATCAGACACGCCCCAGTCGAGGTAAGCCTCGGCTCAGTTGTAGTTTTTCTTTTAAACACTTGGTGTCCTCCATTTCCTCTCTGCCTTTTCTCAGCTCTTTTCCTCTGCATTTGAGTGTTTGTACGTGTGTGTGTGTGTGTGTGTGAACCTATGGTATGAGTTGTTTCTGCCAGTTGAATCTCTTGGAACCCGCTCCAATTCTGCAGCTGTATCCTAGCAGTTTCTTCCGAAATGGGTACGTAAATAACCATGTTTTTCGGGGGTCGCACAGCTCCCTGTGTTTCTCAACTTCCATAATTAATTTAAAGTCATCCATCCTAACTGCTTGCCTCAGACTTTCTGCCTCTCTGTCCTGTTTGCTCCGGTGAAAAGACACCCAAAACCACACCCCCTTCACGTGGTCACACACGCACACAAGTTCGATGTGTGTGTGTGTGTGTGTGTGCGTGTTCATGTGGTTTTTCTGCAGTGTCTGTTTACGAACACATTTGACTATTGCGGAATTTTATTTTGAAATGCTTTATTTTGTTAACTTTACCGGCCTGCCTCTTATGTCTAGGTATGACTTCATGCCAGAATTGACACGATTCTCCCGCGGCTCGCGAAAAAAATAGAGCCGACGCCGAAATGATCGCTGCACGGCGCGGGCTGGAGCGCCGGCGCGAGGCGCTTCGGTGGCCCATGTGGTCTATAGAATAACTTAACAAGGGCGCCGAATGAAGGCGGTCCCATTTTCACGGCGCTTCCGCGGCCAGTGTGTCCCCGGCGTAACTCTGAAGTGCCTTTTTTCCCCCTCCACCTAAACCAACCCTCTTATCTCTATTAAGGTAGCGCGACTCGGGTTGCGAATGACCACAGTCACCAATTCTTGTCATATGTTTTGCCCATGTATGTCTGATCTCTGAATTGTGTGTACTGAAACTCTAATTTCCCTCTGGGATTACTAAAGTATCATTGATTGATTGATTGATTGATTGATTGATTGATTGATTGATTGATTGATTGGTTATACAGTGTGTTTTATGCAGCAGCTCAGCAACAACTACACATAACCCACTTTCACTCTCTGACATTCCCCACTCGGACAGGAAATCTTGTGAGACAAAACATGACTGCAAAGTAAAGAAACATGGTGGACGAGGAGCGTGCTGCAAGCTTCCATCACCTTGCTCTCTGACTGGCTACATGTCCCATTCAGCAGGCAGCAGCTTGTTTGCCCCTGAAAATCAGACCAAGATGTTTGAAGGTCATTTCAGCTGCTTGTAAAGGTTTTTGGAACTGATGTTGTGATGCAATGCATTGTTAGCCTGGCAAGTCAGACTAAATAAATGTATTATTTAGTCTGGCAACGCTCCATTGATGGCTCTCGGTTGTGGGGCGGGTTCCACTGTTGTCTTTCAAATGATCTCCGCATGCTACTGGACAATGAATGTGACATACTCACAGCAACAGCTATCAGTAAATGAGGTGGCCCACAGTTGAAGACGGAGAAAACACATAATTTTTTCTAAAAAAAAAAAAAGCACTTAAATACACCTATCGGCTCCTGATTCTAATGAAGCCCAAGTTCTAATAGTCCAAAATTGATGTAAAAGCTGTTTCAAATGAGCTATCGCCATCTTGTTTTCACTCTGTTGCATCATCCCACCCACCAGGCATATAGAGTGCCCTGATTGGCCCACAAAGCGGATAAAGCTCTGTCATTTGTTCACTAAGCAGATAGAGCACTATGATTGGCCCACCATTATGGACCAATCACAGCTCTTTATGTGTTTGTAACCCCTCTAGAGAGCTGTGATTGGCCAACCAGAATGCTGTTAGTGGCTGCAGAGGTTCCAGTGGAGCGTTCCTAGACCAAACTTTGCAAAGCAAGAATTTGGTCTAGTTCACTAGGCTAATGCATTGTGGGATTGCAGTGGCATTTTTAAGGTCCACGAACCAAACGGTATAAAACGGTAACGAACGATGCTTAACAGCAGCTCTAAAAAAAAGGACTATATTGAGACAGATAGCTTCTGAATGTAAATAAGAAGATAATTACAAAAAAATTGCATGTCTTGGAAACGTGGACCCATATGAAAGACATCAGTGGAGAAGAGACCCTGAGGGTCCACCCCTTTGTTCTTCCCTGATATGTTTTCATACGTTGTCTGTAGAGTCGGTGCATACGCCTGTGGACCAGGTTAGGAATTATAAATCTGTGGAGGCGCTCATCCAGTTAACCAACAGTTGGATACCTGATTTGGAGAATTTTAAGCCTCCGCAAAGCCTCCGCAATGTGAATATGTCATCAATCAAAGGTAAGTAGTTTTGGATTGTGAGAATAAAATTCACTTAAGTTATTTTTTATTAACACAATGCAAATGTTGGGGGGAGGGACTTGACAGATCTTTAAGATTGAAGGGACAGCTGAGTGCAATACTCCACTCAGATTCTATCATTTACAGCAGTTGGTAAAGGTAAACTAATATCCTATGGCTCAAATTTTTGAGCATGTCATTCGTTCGTTTCTTGTTGCGTGGACTACGGCAACTCCCTCCAAGTTGGATTGGAGCAGTCATCCTTAACAGATTTCAGCTGGTTCAAAATGCAGCGGCACGCATGCTGACGGGCACTAGGAAGTGTGACCACATCACCCCAGTACTGGTGTCTCTGCATCAGTGTTGGGAGTAACGTGGTACAAAAGTAATTAGTTTCTGTAATGCATTGCTTTTTGCTGTAATGTGGTAATGTAAGGCATTACAGGGAAGGAAAATGGTAATATTTACTGGGTACAGTTGTCAGTAACGCAGTAATTACAATGCATTTTTGAACCCAGAATCAAGATGTGGGTTTCTTAAAAACTCAAATTGCGGGAAGCCTGAAAAAAGATCCAGTATCCACATATATGACGTCATTTATGGACTCAGCTTTGCGGGCATTCCATGAGCAGAGAGGACGCAGCAGTAATGGCTCAAATACTCCAGCTGTGTCCTGCGCGCGGCCGCTGTTATACTCACAAAATCGCTCCACCAAAACAAAGTAATTCGTTCGCGATCGTTAATATCAGCCCATATTCTCTGGTACTTCATGTACTTTTCAGCTGAGTTCATAATCTGTGGCCCGGTGATTTCAACTCATTGCTGCTGGAGCGCAGCGCATATTAAGCTGTTTTTTCTTTATTTGCGTTCGGTAGATCCCTTTGGCTGATTAGTTAGAAAGTAGGAAATCTAGGAAACTGTTTTTCTGGAAGACGGAGAAAACATGCAGCATGCAGGAAGGTTAGAGAGAGAAAGGGTCAGAAATTATTCAAATAAGATCAAGAAGACAAAACAAAGTGCTTGAAAAGAAAAAAAATATGTAGATTTATCCCCAATAGACATTTTTACCAGTGAAAAGCAATAATATATAGGCATTTAATATTTATACGTGTGATAGAATCAGATCACCCCAGAAGTCAGTCCCACATCCAGGGCCGTATCAAGGCATTTGGGGACCAATGCAAATATAGGCTTGGAGCCCCCACCACCTCACTCCCTGCTCAGTTAATATAAGATGGCAGCGTGCTGAGAGTACAGATTGTTGTTGCTTTTAATTAGTAAACAATCATTTTAAAGCACTGTTATTATATCTGACTGTTTTTAACAGCAATCCTAGCTCAGACACCACATCACCTTCCACATATATGTCATGAGCTCACTGAGCGTCAGATTACCAGATTCATATTGAAGTTGTTTTGGTGAAAGTTACTTGAAGTAATGCAAAAGTAGTGTAATGCCTTACATTTTAAAATCAGTAATATTATAATGTAATGAATTACTTTTAAATGAGGGTAACAAGTAGTAAATAATGCATTACAGTTTTGAAGTAACTTGCCCAACACTGCTCTGCATTGGCTCCCTAAAGGCTGCAGGACTGATTTTAAGCTTCTACTGCTGCAGCCAGCTCAGTGCCTAGTAGTATGAGTGTCTTCCCTGAGACTAGAAATTGTGGGTTCAAATCCACAGTTGGATAATTTCAAAGACTTTAAAAATGGGACCCAATGCCTCCCTGTTTGACACTCAGCTTTAACCGTTTATAGGGCCAACGACTGTATTTAGACACTTCCACACACATCATAAATGATGTTGGTGTGCCTTTTCACAGACTCTTAGAATTACGCGATTTCACCCAACCAATCAGGACACTTCAAGTCACGATGATAATAATTAGATTAATAATTAATAAACTCATTTATTTTATTACTGTTTAATATAATCATCATAACATGGTCACTTGGTCATTATAAAGGTATTTTAATTACATGAAATGGATTATTATGCTTTGGGTATAATAATAATTATTATAATGATTAAAGATGTGTTTAGCAACAAGGTCAAGTTCACCTATTCAGCTAACACAGAGTTCAGATAAACAATAACTGCATCACATGTTTTTGACGCATGAGCAAGCTTTCTTCCGGAGAGAGAGGGAGTGGTCCTGAGAGCTTTTGCTAAAACTGTAACCATCACAGATTCACGTTCAGTTCTGGAGCCAAGCATCAGGAGACGGGACGGCTGCCCTGACCCTCTGCCAAGCTGTTCTGTCACACCGACCAGAATAGCCAAAGAATAAATGGAACCGTAACCAGCTAACGAAAGGCTCTACCAGAGTCATTGATTTCTGAAGTTAAGTTAAAGACGAGAACGTTCATCTGCCAAATGCTTCATACATCGAGTGACCCAAGAAGACATCTCAGGACCGATCTGGTCGCGCCAGAGGTTTTTCTACCAACCTCGTGCCTGGAGGAAACCCATCTCCACCTGGACACTTCGGATCCAAATGGGGGTCTTCTGATTGGGTGAGGTAGACCTCGACAGAATGCGCTTGATGCTGTTTCTCTCAAAATAACTCAAGCCATCATTTCCACCTAGAATGCTTTCATTCTCTCTGAAAGAAACCTTCTGAGAATTACATTCATGCATCCAATACTCATCATTCTCATTTTTAGCTCCATTCAGTCACAGGTTTGTTTTTAAACAAATTTAATATCAAAACTTAAAGATTGTCATTAAAATTGCCATCCATGAATTGTCATTTTATAATTGTCGTTTCAAATCCTTAGTTTAAAATTGTTAGTAATAAAATTTCTTCATTTTTAAACTTGCCTCATTATTGAAACGAAACACAGAAAAAGTAATAATTCTGGTTATTTGAATGCAAAGATCCTAGCTTCTGATTTAGAATAACTTTTGCTATTAATTTAAGTATCTTAACTTAAGTATTAATCCGTAGATTAATCATACACCAAGCTCGTTGGTGTATGATCTTCTATCACATATATTAATATTTTATATTGATTTATGACAGAAGCTTCATATATTAACTAGTTTGTCATCCTAGTTCTAGCATTGAATAGCACAGTGTTATGCAGACATGAAAATGATATGTTATTATTACACGTATGTTTTTAGTTATTCAGCTTTTTAATTCTCATTTTATTGACTGTGCTTTTGCCATTCTTGTCTTCATGTTCAGCACAGTGGTGTTGCTTGTGTAAGTGTAAATGTGCTCTACAAGTAAACCTGGTCATGAAGTCTATGAAGACAACCGAAGAGAGGTTTAGTAGAGTCAGTTGGATAAAAGAAGAAAAATAACTGTAGCAGTCATCTGTACAGAAATGATATGAAACAGCATGCTGGTTGTAAATAGCTCCTAAATGGTAAATGGTAAATGGTAAATGGCCTGTATTTGATATAGCACCTTCTAGAGTTCTGGAACCCCCCAAGGCACTTTACAACACAACCAGTCATTCACCCATTCACACGCACATTCACATGCTGGTGGGGATGAGCTAAGATGTAGCCACAGCTGCCCTGGGGCGCACTGACAGAGGCGAGGCTGCCGAGCACTGGCACCACCGGTCCTTCCGAAGTCCACCAGCAGGCAAGGTGGGTTAAGTGTCTTGCCCAAGGACACAACGACAGTGACAGACTGAGCAAGGCTCGAACCTGCAACCTTCCAGTTACGGGGCAAGCACTTAATTCCTGTGCCGCCATTGTCCAGGATGGCAATATACAGAGAGTGAAAAGTAATGTGCCGAGGATGGAACCTTGAGGAACACCTCAAGGAAGGGACACTAAGTGGGATGAGCAGCCGTCCAGGATCCTGTTCAAAAAGTAAGACCTAAACCAATTAAAGGCCAAAGCTGTGATGCTGGTCTATGTGTGTGATAGGTAAAAACTGATTGTCAAACAGAGTTACCTCACCTTTATTTACATTTAAATGTTTGCAGGAACTCCTTTCTGCTTGAGGTACCTTACCACACCCTTATTTACATTTAAATGTTTGCAGAAACTCCTTTCTGCTTCAGGTACTTTTGTTCTATTATATGGAGGCCAGACCGGCCAGACTGGGAGTCTCTTTTGCAGGAACCCCGTCCTGCCAGACCAAGAGACTTGTTGATCTATTATCTGAAGAATCCCTTTTGTCTTCTGTGGATTCCTGAGGCAAAGGGTTTTTTTGAGGAATTTATGGGTGTGTGTGTTCTTGCAAATAAATTCGCTCCACAGTTTCAGCTCAGTGTGAGAGCAAACTGACCTCCGTCTCTGGTGTGTATTTGATTTCTCTCACCCTTTGCAAAGTATTTGTTGTTGTTTGATGTTGGCAGGATTATAATTTACCAAATTATCAATCTAATCCCTCAGTGTGTGCTCTGAACTTTCTTTGAGGTAATATGGGAGTAATATAAAATTACCCAACAGTGTGTAGTCTTTAGATCAGGAAGTTATGATCGATTCAATTGAAGGCTGCAGATCGATCAAGAACCAGCACCACATTGAACCCTGAATCCAAAAACTAGTAGATGTCATTAACGTGTAATTACACGTGCATGAGCAGATTCAGAGCTTTTCTGAAGCCAGACTGAAAAATGTCCATTACTGATGATTTAGTTTATAACTCGAGTGACCCAAGAAGACATCTCAGAGGTTATTGGGTTCTTAGAGGTTCCTCTGTTGTGATTTTTATTCCTTCATAATCTCTTTCTTTATTTCTTCCTTTAAAACAAGAGACGTAGAACAGTACCACTGTGTGAGTCCCTCTAGTGGATGTTGTGGAGTATTGAGTTGTCGTTGCTATGCAGGGTTTTCTACACACTTTTAATATTTCCTGTCACTGTGGGCTGCAGAGCACAGTAGTACTCAGCAGAGTCTGTCACATGAAGCTCCAGGATCCTCAGAGGAACTGAATTATTTTCAAGTGTTGCATCAAATCTGTCTTTGCTGAACTCTGGAGCGTTTTCTCTTGATGAGCCCAAACATCTCAGCATGAACTTTGGGGAACTGTTTTCTTCCTGTTTGTACCAGAACCAACGTAGGAGAACCATAATTGGTGTCAAAAGTACATGAAAGTGTAGTGGACGTTCCTTCAGCAGCAACAGCTCCTTCACCCTGGACAACTTTGTCTCCTTTACACTCTGAGAAAGAACAGAAGATGCAGAGGAAGAGATGAATCAATACAGATGATTGATGAAAGGAGAACCATCAGCAGCTTTAAAGACTTCTGTTCCATGTAGCATAGATGCCATTCCCACTGATCATTGTCACTTTGAACCAAATCAGGTGTTTTTACAAGCTAACAAATCTGCTGTGGTTTTCTGTAGAATGAACATTAAAAGCTCTTTATGTGGAGCTCAGTCATGTGTTCAAGTGTTTGAAGTGGAAACATGTTGAGCTTTCTATCTTACCAGAGAAAAGAGCAGCAAGAAGAATCCACAGCCAATGTTCCATCTGTACAACAAGGTTTCAGTCAACAGGAGAAACTAGCTGCTGTTCAACACCACCACTTGTTATTGACACAATGCTTGAACACAGTGCACAAGTAATGCACCGCCTACTGGAGGATGTCGCCCTCTAGTGGAGGACACAACTTGACTTCAACAGGGTGGAAAGAAGCCTTCCAGCAGCTGGTCGCTGGCTCAGATTGGGTTTTTAGTCACATCTGAGGTGTTTCCTGGAGCTGCAGGCATCATAGAAGTCAAATCAAACATAAAGAACAGTGTTGCAACAGTTACTTTGAAAGAGTAATCCCATTACTCATTCCTGATTAATCCTTTACAAAGAAACTCAGTTACTGTGCTGATTACTTGAATATAAAAGTACCTAAGTCAGAATAGTTACATTTTTAATTATATCCAGCTGCTGCCGATAACCCTGAACTTAATTAAATCATTTCTCTCTCTTTCTCTCTCTCTTTCTCTTTCGACTTAAAGGTACAGTGAAGGATCTGTTCCCTCCGTGTGGACCATCTGAACCTTTGGTTGGCGTAACAGTCAATCATTCTGATTGTTACGCCCCCTTCCTGGCTAGGAGATCTGGAAGAGGGTAACACAAGAAAACAAATCTACACCTGAGGAAAATAAGGAGAACCAGGCGTAGCCTCAGTGGCGGCTGGCCAGTAGAGGGCGATAGGGCGCCACCCTCCCAGTTTTCCCCAGTGTTTTAATTTTTCTTTAAAAAAATAAATAAATAAAATTAACAATAATCACATATTCTAAGTTAATTGTGTGTTTTGTAACAAAAACAAATCATACATTTATATATCTATATTGATGAGAAGCTCTCTGCCGAGCGGTGGAGGCGACAGAAAGGCTGTAGGCTGTTTTTGAATCGCCCAAACTGCACGGAACCAGCAGACCAATTGCTGACAAGAAAATCAAACGGTAGAAATGGGAATGTATCCAATCAGCGTCGACGTTGTTTCAGAAGCATGATGGGCGATAGAGCTACCGCCAAAGGCTTTCGTTGGTGTTCGGTAGAACTCGGCAGAACTCGGCAGAGTCGTTTTTGGTTGTGACGCAGATGTAACATGGACGCCGCCAGTGACTACAACCAGCATGGATACCGGATCTCAGCAGCCACTGAATGCAGTTCGGTCTCTTCTCCAGTATCCGTTCGAGAGGAGAACTATGGTGGAAAAACTTGATGTCAAAGAGCTTGGACCAGATCAGCCTGACGTAAAGATAAGCCAGCAGGACAAGGAGAGAGGTAAACTGTACACACGAGGCTTCTCCCGAAATTGGTACACCAGGAAGGCTTGGCTAGCTGGATGCAATCACGCTAATGCGTTATTTTGCTTTCCGTGTTTGTTATTCAAAACGGCTGGGACAGATAAGGCATGGATTGAGTCAGGAGTTACGGACATGAAACATTTTTCTGAGAAGGTGAAGAAACACGAGTCATCCCGGGCACACATGGACAACAACACGGTGAAGCTAGCCATGCTAGGCAGAGCTAACATTGCCATGCAGCTCCGAGGGAAACGGAAGAAATGGAGGACGTTTGGACAGGGAGAACAACAGCAGTTGGGTGCAGAGGTAAGCTGTACATTACATTTCTGTGAACAAGACAATCAGAATCAGAAATCCTTGGTTGTCCTTGGATTAGAGATGGCTAAAGGATTCTCCACCACTTGTAAAGGAGGAGTAACTGCTCCACCAGCGAAGTCATTTCCCAGCAGAACAGCCACTCCGGGAACGGCTAATGAAGGACACACAGCCATTTTAAATGTGCCTTCAATTCAATTCAATTCAATTCAAAAATACTTTATTAATCCCAGAGGGAAATTGATTGCTGTAGTAGCTCAGAATAATAATAATAATAATCAAGTCATCAAAGAGTTATTGTATATTACAGTGGCTGTTGGCAGGAAGGATCTCCAGTAGCGGTCAGTGTTGCAGCGAAACTGAAGAAGCCTCTGACTAAAGACACTCTTCCGTTGTCGGACAGTCTTGTGAAGAGAATGCTCAGGGTTGTCCATAATTTTCTTGATTCTCTGGAGAATCCTTCTTTGCATAATCTCCTCCAGCGGTTCCGAAACTGCCGAAACTCTGGCTGAGTCCTTGAAAGGGCTTGGAGTTTCTCCATCTTGTTGGCCAGTGATCTCACATTGCCCATTATGATAGATGGAAGAGATGGTTTGAATTTCCTCCTTCTCTGTCTCCGTTTTGCTCCCGCTCTACATCCACACCTCTTGCGTTTTAGCTCATTTGGGATTTGTGGCTTCAGTTGAGTCTTATTTCAGCCTTTCCAATGTTAATCAGCTGCTCCTGATTGTAAACAAGGCTTGTTGCCATGGTTACGCATCATAACAAATGCTCAAAAAGTGAAAAAGGCTAAAAAAATAGCAGTAAAAATCCTCCAAGCTTCACAGCACCAGAAACAGAAAAGTAAAGTGTCCAACAAAAATAAGTTTTTCTTGAAACTAGAAGAAAAAATGCCCAAGAAAAGGCATAACTTACATATAGTCAACCGAGCTACTCCAACATGCAGCCACCCAGAGCAGCGCAGTTCCGGAAAGAAAACTTGAAGGAGATGACAGTTTAAAAACACGTCATGCAAAGGTCAAGAAACAGGATTAGAATCAATTCCTTTTAACAAGACCTAAACTCCAGAATAGTCCATAAAAGGTAACACATTACTCAAGATCAGGGTCTGTGAGGCTCCTGTGTCACGCAGAATCTTAACCTGAGTTGTAATCCCAGAGCTATTTGGGAGAGACACAGAACCTTTAAACACGAATGGTTTAAAACAGTTTTCCACCTCCTGTTCCTTAACCGACTTAGCAGGGTGCCCTACAACACCAACCTCTCAAGGAGGAGATATTCTAGGATCATTTTTTCTTTTTCATCTCCAACAGTCTTTCACTACATGTCCTACTTTATGGCAGTAAACACTGTGGGACTGACTCGCAGCAGCAGAGTGAAGAACTTCAGATTTTGCCACAGTGGAGTGTTTGACGTCTCTCAGGCTGTCATTTCCACTTACCCTGTGGGTTCAAACAAATTCATCTGCGAGCAGCGCAGCAGCAGATAAAGTGTCAGCTTTATGTTCATTTAAATATAAAACAACTCTTTCGGGCAAACATCATTTAAACTCCTCCAAAAGGATTAATTCTTTCAGAGAGACAAAAGAGACAGTTTTAGAAGCACTAATCCACTTCTCAAACAAGAGAGACTTTTCTCTAGAAAATTCAACAAAAGTTTGCTCCATCCCCTTTTTTCTACACGACCAGAACTTTTGCCGATACAGTTCAGGTACCAGTTTGTATGCTTTCAAAATAGCCATTTTAACTAACTCATAATTTAAACAATCATTCACGGACAAAGATGACATTACCTCTTGGGCTTTCCCTGTCAACTTGCACTGCAGGATCAGAGACCACCATCGACATAAATATACGGGACTCCTTTCCACAGGCTCCAATATCACGTTTTTGAGGCCAAATGGGAGGTGGCCACCACCGCCATTTTGACCGTGTCACAGGTTCCATCACACCCAGACAATTCCAAAAAAGGGAAGAGAGGAGGAGCTGAGGGTGGGGCTGTAAGGCTGGGACCAACTGACGACACCCGGTCGAACTAGCTACAAGCTAACCTGAAGCTAACCCTGGCTAACCCAAAGCTAACGCGGAGGTGGGAGCTAAGCTAACGGAGGTAGCAACCTAGCTACAACCGGAGTTAACTGTGCACAACACCAGAGCTTCTGAGTCAGAGATACGCCGGGCTGACCGCTGGGTAAAACCGGGAGGAACACAGAGACCTCCACAAGCCGGCAGCCGCACAGCAGACAAGCGCCGCTGCGATCTGAGATGAGCAGAGCTGCCGCTGGGGAGAACCGGGTGGAAAGGTTAGCTCCACAAGCCGGCAGCCCGCGCAGCACTCAGAAGCCGCGATCAGACAGAGATGCACCGAGCTGCGGGGAGGGGAGAACGGGTGGAAAACATCGGTCTCCCGAGAGCTCCACAAGCCGATAGTGGGAACCCAGCTCCACCAACATGTTATATTTCAACCCATTTTCTAAAGTGCAGCATTATGTTAAATGCACTGGGTTTTACCCTATTACATTTAAATTTCATGGTTAAACAGTACATGTTAAAATCTAAGCTCAGCTCGGCAGTGACCTAAAATACATAAATATAATTTTACTTACCGAAAAAAATGAAGTGGAGACTCCTTGGACGCTCTATTAGTGCAATTAATGCCACAGCAAGTCATTTTGTCCAACAATTGCACAAAAATATCCAAAAAAGAATACACAAACACAGAGACTCAAAATGCCGGAACAGTTTCCAAGCCAGACCGAGGCTCTACTGAGACCTTTCCACGGAGCTAGCTCTGTGGTCACGTGTGTCTGATGCTCATTAATTATACAGAATTTTAGGCTTTTAATACACTTAAACAGAAGAGTGAGAAAAAAATTCACCCCCCTCAGAGTTGTCATGAGTGTAAACTAGATAATTTAGACAAAAAACATGTTTTGGAACCAGGCTGTAAACATGTTTATTTCTCCTGTGAAATTGGTATTTTTAACATGGGAGTCAATGAGGATTTGCTCACTTCTGACACCAGCCCCAGCGGATGAGGGTGGAACTGCAATTTATGGTACTTGCGGGTTTGACTCAATTTTAGAGCTCCATTGTGGGGGCTTGGAGACCACGCATCCTGAGGCCAGCCGAGGGTTGAAGCAATGCGCTCAAACGCTAGAAAATAGCTATCCACCTTCGTCTCCTTAAAGGGTGGCATTCACACAAGGCACTTACTTATGTCCATCTTCGGCGGATCAGGGGAGGCCGCCACAGCTTTAGCAGTCTTTTCAGGCAGTTCAGTAACCCGTTCTTTCTTAGGTTCCTTTTGTAGTATTTCCTCAGAGTGCACCGTGGTTCTGCTCTCTAATTCCAGTCTTTTGAGTTTAACTTTAGTTTCAGCCTCAAGTTCCATTCGCCGGATCTCCAGCTCCATTTGCATTTGTCGCTGGTGAGCTTTCTCCTCTGCGTCGTGTCTCATTCGAGCCAGTCGGACCTGTAGTCTCACTCGATCAAGTGAGCTAAGAGTAGCTCCTGTAGAAAGAGGAAAAAAAGGAGGCAGCGTTTGTGGTGTAGGAGGACTCTTACTTCTGTAAGGAGGCGTCTGAAGAACAGGCGGCGTCTGAGAATCAGGTGGCGTCTGAGGAGCAGCTGTTTCGGCAGCTGGAAGCGGAGCGCTGATTTCAACGTCATCTCCGTTTTCTCAGGGTGTCTTTGCAGCTGGGTCAGCTGGGCAGGATCACCCATCACGTCCAGTTCAGGCAACAGTTTCTCCTGTTCCAGAGCAGATAACACAGCTTCACGCAGTTCTTTCTTGAGCATTGTGTAAATGCCATTGAGACCCAGATGGGCAGCTATTTCCAGCAAGTCACACTTACGACAACCAGCGACCGCTTCCCGAGATGGTGCTCTCAAAAACTCCTTAAGGCTGAACATCTTAATGAGATGACAGTACAGCTCCTAATACCAGCAATAAACAACAAACTCTACCACGTACAAAAATGAATATGGCTTCACGCCGGCCACTGCAACCTCTACAACTCTAATGTTGTTGGGTATTTTTATAATTGTACCTTTTTGAGGCCTAAAAGATGCCCATTTTGTGTTATTAACACTGCATGAATCTCTGTTTTTGCCAACTGTTGCTGTTCATGAAAGGTTGAGCAAGGATGTTTATTGTGGGTTTCCAACTGAAAACTGTACCTCTGTAACCTGAGAAGGCCCGCCTTCTCCCCCATCCTTTGCTGAACAAAGCCCCTGGGAAACTGAGGAGACTTGGGAGTGATGGGGGAAAAGCCTCAGAGGAGGTTTTTCCCTGCGTTAACTCTCCATTATTTTGGGGACTCAGGGTAAAATGTCTCCCTTATTGTCATGTGTGTTATTTCAGGTTCCAGGGTTAAGGAGATTAAATATTACCCCACATGTAATTACTTAACATTTTGGTGGAGGATGCGGGCATGCAGAGCTGGTGACCTGAAGGCTTTCCCCAGGAACAGAGGGGGGCTGGTTAGCTCCATGGAGGGGGTTTCTGTGCCCAGCTCTCGCATGGACATTACAAATAATCTCTCTCTCTCTCTGTGTCGTCCTTTAAGGTAATATGGGATAAATTTAAAATTACCTATTAAATGTAAACAACAAACAGTGTATCTAAATATGTATTTACAGTCAAAACATATCCCGGACGAGCCCCCAATATGTTATGCCCCCTTCCAGGCTAGGAGATCTGGAAGAGGGTAACACAAGAAAACAAATCTACACCTAAGGAAAATAAGGAGAACCAGGCGTAGCCTCTGTTTAGAAAAAGGTTTATTTAACACAAAGAGCCACTCTACAAAAGGTAGAGGGCAAAACCTAATAGAAACGGGTTCTAAATTTAAAATAAGGGATTTAACTAAAAGAGGTTGCTATAACACACAACTGAAGTAGACCATGGGTAGAATTAAATCTAGGTGAAAGGAAGACAACAGGAAGTAACCTGCGATAGACAAATAGGAGTAAACACCCCTAACCTCTCCTAAGAGAGCCTAAAGGACTCATAAAGAGTTTCTCAAGCTCAATGTAGCTCGGCAGAGCTTAAAACAAAGGGGAATTTCACCCACTAATAAGAAAAGCTCTAAAGCTCAGCGCAGCTAATCAAAGCTCGACACAAAAGGAATTTAACCTTCACTAATAAAGTCTCTTACGGACAAAAGAGCTCTAACGCTCTGAATGGAGAGCACCAGACAAAATCTGACACCCTCCTTGAACGGGTGACAAGCACGATTCTTTAAAGGCAGTTCGTTAAGCACTGATCCGCTTCAGCTGGGCCAGTGAGGATCCACGGCGTGCCGCTCTCCACGGTGCTGAACCAGCAGAGCGTGGCTGAAGCACTTGCTCTCCAGGGTGTTGATTCTCCGTGCGGTAAAAACAGACGACTGAAGAGACCATAGGGCCGCTGGACCTCCCCAGGACGGGACAGCTAGACCCAGGGATCGTAACACTGATGAAGCTTTCATGCAGGGTGTCTGAAGAGAGAAGTCCATCTATCAGCATCAGGGACACAGACATACTGATGTACATCAGGTATTGCACAAGTACTGAACACATACTGAGTATTGCATTGGTGTTAGTGAGTACCAGGATAATGCCAGTTCCAGTTAAATGGAGGAGTTCTACACTTTTACTGCAGAGGGGATGAATGAGCTACATGTTACATCTGGGATGTCTCAGTCTGCCTCTGAAGGAGCTGTCCATGGTCTCCACAGTGGAATGCAGTAGATGGAAGGGGATTTCCAAGATGGATGAATGAATATTTGCTTCCAAGTCCATGAATAATAATCACATAAACTCACTGTTGATGTAAAGAGACAGAGCTGAAACCATAGCTGTAGCTGCTGCAGCAATATGTGTTGATTTGTTCTAATTTTAGACAATTATAATGTTTGAAACAGGATATCTATGTCAGGTCTGTGTTAGTGCTGCCTACTGGTGGAGCTGAGTGTTGCACTATGAGTTTACACGGGTTAGGGTTGTGGATTCATGGAAATTCAATAAACAGCTGAGGTAAACCCACATCTCCTTGCATCTCCAACAGTCACATTTCTCTTATAGGAACAGTACCTTTAGGTTACAGCAGCTTTCACAATAGCCCTTTCTGGATCATAACAATATTTAAAAATTATGTTTAGATACTTACAAAAAAGAAAACTGTCTTTTATATGGCACCTCTCAAGATAAACATCATGAGGCGCTTACGAGAACAAAAAATGTCAAATATAAAAAAAGATTTAAAAAAATGAACGCCTTGGGATTCCCCTGGAGGAGCTGGCCCAAGTGGCTGGGGAGAAGGAAGTCTGGGCCTCTCGACTTAGGCTGCTGCCCCCGCGACCCGACTCCGGATAAGTGCAAGAAAATGGATGGATTTTAAAAATGATTAAAAATATGTTTAAAATGAGAAAAAAGTAAAAAAAAATTATTAAAAAACTGTAAGAAAAGGGAGAGAGAACACAAAGAGCATAGGTAAACTCACATCTAATGCATCCAGCACAAGGTGCTTTTATGGGCTTTTAAATGTGTGCATGGCCTTGCTCCAGATGACCTCTCTGAGCTGCTGGTTAGGATCAGGTTTCAGGGTCTCTGAGCTCGGCTGATAGGATGCTCCTGGAAGTCCCAAAACCCAGAAGTGAGTTCAGAGGTGACGGGGCTTCTCTGTAGCGGCCTCAAGGCTCTGGGATGAGCTGCTTTTGAGCGTTAGGTCGCCTCTTCTCTGTCTGGTTTTAGATCTCTTTTGAAAACCTGTTTTTATGATGTGGCTTTGAACTCAGCACAAGTCTTTTTAGTTACTTCTTAAACTTTAGTCTTTATGCATGTTTATGTTGTGTATTGCTTTAATGTTTTGTTTCTGTGAAGCACTTTGGCCGGTTTTAAACTGTTGTAAGGTGCTACACAAATAAAGCTGCCTTGCCTATAATGTTGTTTTACTGCTGCCAGGATTTATTTGTTTCTTTCTGCTTTTTAGCATCATGTGTTATTCGACAGTGAACCAGCTGCTCATGTGAGTCTCATCGGCAGCAGTAACCACAGTGACTCATCTGATAAGAAGCTGTGGTCTGAATCCCACTTCCCTCCTCTTTGAAGAGGAGTCGCATATCTGTGTTCAGGTTTTTGTACAGCCTGTTCTACACTTTGTATCACCGTGTTTCTAGAGCACAGTAGCATAGAGCCGTATCTGCTAGGGTCACACTTTTGATGGTCAGGATTGTTGATGAAGATGTTGTTTGGGAACCAAATCCTTCATTCAGATGTAGAACCTCTGGCTCCTGTCCAGAGTAGTAAGTGAGGAGCCTGAAGGTCAGATGGTTGTCTGAACCAGTGAAGGGAAACAATGCAGCCAATATCCGGGTTATGATCGGGTTAAGGTCAGTATTCGGGTTTCTGAGTTTATCAGAATAACCCGTTTACAATCATAAATAGATAGAGTTACCCCTAACTTGCATAACCCGATGTAAATGCGGACGTTGGGGTAGCGTCAGGACGTATGGACTCCGTCCAGACGCAGTATGCATCATTTCCGGTTCTTCTTGTTCCGGTATCCGTGAAAACAACATGTTTCCCAGTTCGGAAGAGATAGCGACCACGTTTGTTTGCGCTTTAGTTTCCTCGTCACTCCAAAAGTGTGGTGCTGTGCCGCGACTCGCCATGTTGCTCCCAACTTGTTGTTTACTTCCGGTGTTCTGGCGCATACAAGACATCTCGCTACTCAAAAGACCAAGATTCCTTGCGAACAGAGCATGCACAGAACACACGCTTTAATGGGGGTATCCCGATATGCGTTTACATGTCCAAACATTCGGGTTAGAAGAGGGTTACCCCAGGTGTAGTAACCGGGTTTTTAAAAACCCGGTTATGAGCATATCCGGGTTTTTGGCGGTGTTTATATGGACCTGCGGAACCGGGTTATTGTGAATATTCGGGTTTGAAAAGGGTTACTGGCTGCATGTAAACGCACTGATAATCAACAGTTGTCTCATAATGACATGTGAGTGAGACGGATTGTCCTTCAGTTCCTGTTCCTTGACCTCCAGCAGGAGAGACGGTGTCTCCAGCTATTAGTCCTCGAAAAAGAGGAGAAAACGAAGCCATCAGACCAATTTTGTCCATGAGGCTGAGAGGAGAAGACAGTGGACAGTGTCTCCTGTCCAGGGTTCCTCTGTTCTAAAACTCACCTAGAATGTGAGACAGAAGCAAAAAGAGGGAAAGAAGCATTTCTGGAACTATTCCAGCCAGACACACAGCAGACCAATGTAGCGTTATGGTTTTATGCTCTTTTATGAAAGAGGAACCATGCTACGTATTAATTCGGAATATTAATTTTAATAAATCAATAACCAAGTTTTATATTGTTCAGAAGACTCAAAAGTTGTTTTCATCCATAAACTGACGATAATATCTGAGTGTCTGTGTTTCAGTTCAATGAGGAAACCAGTTTGACGTTTAAAAGTTTTAATTCTTCAAATTAAACTAATGATTGTGAAAGTGACAAACAGGAAATGCAATCAACATTAGTAACTTTGTGGGACAATCTCTTCAACAGTTGATATGCTGTTAATGCTCAAATAGACCTTCTGGTGAATTTATGAAGATTGCGAATGTGGTGGTGGTGAGAGTGATATGAGATGAGATGAATGCGTGTATGCATCTGATTTTGCTTCAGGAAGAAACAGGTGTCTGAGTGAAAAGTGATGGTTTGAATAAACTTAGGCTCTTAGTTGGAAAAGATGCATCAAAACGCTAAACACCGTGTTCTGTCTCACCGAATTCTTTTGGACCCTCTTTTGGATCCGGGGCGTCACCTTAGGATGTTTCATCCAGGGCACCTTGGCTGGCAGAGAAGACAAAGATGCGCTGC
>SSNQ01033572.1:0-21383 GCA_006942095.1 Nothobranchius kuhntae | reverse complement strand
GTTTTAGTGAGCTGAACACATTACAGAATAATTTTCTCATGGGGCATTTTCATAACTTTATGCAGCAGACTGTAACTTGAGCCCAGAGCTACCGGAGAGCTGCTATCCAGCATGTTTCAGTGGATTTTCCTGCTTTAACAGGTTAGATTAGCTGTTAAGCAGCTCAGCTATTTGTTGCTGATTAAAACCAGGTGTGCTGAAGCAGATAAACCTCTAAAACATGCTGAATACTAGCTTTTTAGGGCAGTGGAGACAAACCCTGCAGCTAATCCAATGCTATGGCTAACGGCTACTTGCCTTTCAGAGGTGATTCTGTTGGGTCGGTTCTGGGAGTTTCAGGCAACTCACAAGCTCAAAACAATAAGACTCAGGTCCGCTTGTCTCCTCCAAATAGACTTGGTCCCTTTCTTCTCGAGTGTCTGTGTAAGGAGGGGGAGAAACGTCCTCCACTTTTAATAACTGCTCAGAGTGAAGGGAGCTAGCTTCGTCTAGTTAGCCATCGTCTTCGTCACTGCCGCGGCTCCGCCCTCTCGGTCCTCCAGTCAACGCCTACTAATGTTGCATTTTTTAAAATTGATACGTGGGTGGGGTAAGACTCTGAGGCTCAATTGACCCGCTCTTTAATGAGAGACAGCTGGTGAAAATGATATGTAAATAAGTAAGAATGCATGTAGACCTACATAATTAAGCAAAACTGAAACACTAATATAAAGTATATACATTATATATTTTTTTCCCTTCGAATCTGGGAGAGTGGAACCCCAGCTCCAGTTATGGACGAGCCCCCAGGGGGCCCAACTTGATATTTTTTCATGGGGCCCAAAATCTCTGGCAGCCCCCCTGCCTGAGATACTAAAACCCCTCCACTTGGAGCAGGAACTCTTGCCTGATCAGGAGAAGGCATTCTACCCTTTTCTGAATCAAGACCATGGTCTCTGATTTAGAATCCCAGTTGCTTCACACTCAGGTGCAAACCGCTCCAGCAAAAGCTGGAGATCACAGTCTGATGAAGCCAACAGGACCACATCATCTGCAAAAAGATGAGACCTGATTCTTAGGCCACCAAAACAGATCCCCTCAACACCTTGGCTGCACCTAGAAATCCTGTCTATAAAAGTTATGAATAGAATCGGTGACACAGGAAACGAGCTTGACTTACTGTCAGCAATGCAATGCAGACCAAGTTCTGACACCGGTCCTAGAGGGATCTAACAGCCCATATCAGAGGGCCTGGTACCCCATACTACTGAAGTACCCCCCACAGGGCCCCCCAAGGGACACGGTTGAACGCCTTCTCCAAATCCACAAAACACGTGATTGGTTGGGCAAACTCTCACGCACCCTCCAGGACCCCCTAAGGGTATAGAGCTGGTCCAGTGTTCCACAGCCAGAATGAAAACCACATTGCTCCTCCTGAATCTGAGGTTCGACTATCCAATGGAACCTCCTCTTCAGAACCCCTGAATAGACCTTATGTGATCCCCCTGTAGTTGGAACACACCCTGCGATCCCCCTTTTTAAATAGGACCACCCCAGTCTGCCAATCCAATGGAACTGCCCCCGATGTCCACGCGATATTGCAGAGCCACGTCAGCCTTAAGGAACTCCAGGAGGGACTCGTCCACCCCGGGGGCCTTGCCGCCAAGGAGCTTTTTGACCACCTCAGTAACCTCAGCATCAGAAAAGCCTTCAAAACCAAGCTGAAAGCATCAGAGACTGCCTTAATAATTTGGAATTATTTTTATGAAGGGTGTTATTTTATTGTTTCTCTTGTTTAACTTTGCCGTTTTTGGAAAATAGGTTTTTATTCTCAATGGAGGTTTTCCTGGTTAAAAAAAGGTTTCATAAAAATATTAGCAAAAAAAATATCTGAACACAAACTAACAAGCAACAATAAGAAAAAGAAGTTTCTTCCTATACATATTCGGTCAGGATTTAATTTCTAAAAACTTGCTGCTTTTAAATCTTGTGGCTAAAACTAGCAGGTCTTCACCTTGAAGGATATCATGTCCATGAAACGTCTCAGCAACTTGTTTCTGTTGAGTTCAAACATAGGTCACGCCAACAGTCCTCAGCTACATATGAGTTTATTCACTTCATCAAACACTGAACCAAAATATAAACGCAACATTTTTGTTTTTGCTCCCATTATTCATCAGCTGAACTCAAACATCTGAAACTTTTTCTACGTGCACAAAACACCAGTGACTCTCAAATGATGTTCTGAAACCTGTCTACATGTGTGTTAGTGAGCACTTTTCCTTTACCAAGATGATCCATCCCACCTCACAGGTGTGGCATATCAAGGGGTTGATTAGACAGCATGAATAATGTGCAGGTGTGCCTTATGCTGCATACAATAAAAGGCCACTACATGACACTAATGCTTCCATTCACGCATTTCAGGGATCAGAAATGGAATATTTTGTTTCATTGAGGGACTTCAGATGTTAAATGATCAAACGGTGTGGAATAAAAATGAAACAGTAAATACTGATTTGCATAAAGACATCATTGTATCTAGTCGCTCCTTTCCAATGTGCAAAACACATCCTCAGTGACAGCAGTTAATGCAAAACAACACCCTTAAAGTCTATGTAAGTTTTAACCCTCTGGAGGAAGGCGTTGCAGATTTGCAACAGTTAAAACCTACCTACCTGGTTACTCCACATACGTGTTTCATGAGCATTTTTTAACTCAGAAGTACCCCTGAAGGACTTAGTTGTTCATCCTTTTATCAAAACTTATTTTGAGCCTGAGAGGGTTAAAGTACAAAAAAAAGGAAACAGTTGGTTTTACTGGGGAAATGTCTGAATAAAGTCCAATAAAGCAACATTTTAACAGGAAAAAAGCTTGTTGAGTGCATTGACCTTTGCAGTTTACAAACAGTTTCCATAGCGACCGTCTCTCAAAAAGGATGTTGTGGCAAAAGGAACAAGTACATATGCAAATTCAGAAGTGACTCTGCAGCTGAGTGGTGGTGTAAAGGGCGCTCATTGTGATGCTGTCAAAGGGACGGCAGCAGGGAGCATCGTACTCCCACAAAGAAGACAAGGTGTAAATAGTGCAGGCAAGTAGCAAGAGAAGCTGAATTAAAGGTGCTGAACAATTATAGTTCTACTTTGAAATCAAAGTTCAGAAGTATTCTAATTAAAAACATAATTGTAAGAATTCTTGAATAAGTTTTTAATGTCAAAAGGGTAGACATCCAAAATTTGGAAGGGTTTCAAGCACAGGGGTGTGTCCAGAGGGACACCTGGGGGGGGGGGGGGGGGGGGGGGGGGATACACGAGATAGTAAAACATCAATACCACATAAACAATAAAAGCATGGAATCTAAAACATATAAACAATGAAATATCAAACAGTACAGCTACAAAAGTCTGATTGTAAGTGAATGCAGCACGGCATTACAAGCAGCAGTTTCCATCCACGTTGGCCCAGGAAGAAGTCAGGTGGTAGACGGCAGAAACGGGTTTTGTGCAAAAGAAAATGAAAGGACAGAAGTAAAATTAAGTTTAATAACGTTGGTGAAATTAGAATATTGCCAGTACTGTTTGCAGCTAGTATACAAGATCTGGTTGCAGGTAGATACTTCAGCATCAACACAACCAGCCCCAAGCATTTTTGTGAAATTATTGTGAAAAATGAGGCAGCTAGTTAGTTCTGGTTTATTTTTACTTTCAATAATCCCAGTGGCTGCAGATACAGTGCACAATTTTTAAAATCAGAAACTGATTTTGGTGTTTGTAAAAAAAAAACTATTCCAGGCACATTCATCAAGTTTCAGATTTTATCAAGCCAATCACACCTTGGCGAGTCTCACTGGAACTTTTATGTTGCCATCTTCCTGACAGGGAGTAGGAAGAGACTCACCAGTCTGAAGAACGTCATCAAACATTTTGTTTGATACGTAAAGAGAACGAAACTAGATAGCAGATGTACTTTAGTTCATTATGACAGATTTAGGGAAGCATTTCTGCTTTTATACAATCAAAACTTTCTATCACTGACGATGGATCGGCAGAGGTGGAAAGTAACGAATTACATTTACTCACGTTACTGTAATTGAGTAGCTTTTTTGTAAATTTATACTTTTTAAGTCGTTTTTAAAATCTGTACTTTTACTTTTACTTGAGTAAGTTTTTAAAAAAGAATTGTAATTCGCTACATTTTAAATCATATCCGTTACTGAGTAAAAATAAATTGTAGGCTTAATAAATTAAAAATATTACGTGTAGCAGCGTCGGAACAGAAAGAGACACCTGCATGAGCACCGCGTCTAAACCGGGGGTGGGGGGGTGTACACTTTAGATAATGAGGACAAACAGCCATTTTTACCGCAGTTTTGCTCAAAAACATAAGTTCAGTCCCTGTGATCCACTCGCTGTTTACCTCCTCTCTCCCTCCTCTCCTGTGGGTTGGAACCCGCACCTTCGCGCACCGGTGTGACGTCATCAGAATTCTGCTCGGTTCGGCAACCAGACTCGGTTCCGTGTTTGAAATGTGTTTCCTTACCGCGAACGGAAGTGGCAAAATAACGTTTAGCGCTCCTAAGAAGCCGATTATCAGCGCTCTGCTCATAAAACAGAAGACCTGCAGGCCTCTGTGAGTTAATCCTGATACTGTTCAGGTGTAAACATTGTGCTCCTTCCCTGTGTTTGAACTCCGAAGATGCTTCTTGATGCCACAGATATGTGATGATTTAGCTTGTTTCTTTATTTTACTCCAGAATAAGAGATTAAATTATTACAAAAGCAGTTCAATGTAGTTAAATTAGTCATTCAAATGATTCTAACATGCTGCTGTGTGTGTGTGCGTGCGTGCGTGCGTGCGTGCGTGTGTGTGTGTGTGTGTGTGGGACTGCATAAGACAGCATGGCTTCATCAAATCCATGCATCCTATATCTTGGCTGAAGTAATGGCTCAGGAAAATAACTTATATTTCATAAATAATGATGTCTCTGCAGTGTTTATGATAATGTTTTATCTTATATTGGACCTATCTTTGGTCTGGGAGGTGAAACTTATCATGACACAAGCCTTTTAAAAAATGTTAAAGTGTTACAAGAGGAGATAAATGCATGAATTTGAAGTTCAGGTTTGGAGACCAACCTTCACAGTTTGGAGGCTCACGCTGGTGAGGAGACACCATTAGTTCTAGTAACACCTGGGCTCCCAAGGCCTGTTCTGACAGGATGGATGTTACGGGACCCTTAAGGATTCCAGTTGGATGATTGGAGGATTATTTAGGAGGATTGGAATGAACAAACTGGTTTCAGTAGTGAAGGGTTAAAGGTATTGGCTCGGCATTAAAATTGTAGAAATGCAAAATAACTACACTTTATTATCTATATAAACATGTACTGGGTCCAGTTTTTTATTTTATTAAGGACTTTTGTCAAAAATCATTAAAGAAAATCCAAATCCTCTCCTCCAGACAGTGAAGAACTGTGTTTCGCATACGTCACTCCAGCACGTAAAACAAGCTAGCTGCTGATGCTAATATTGTGAATCACTGTTATTTGTTTACTTTCATGCTCCTAATTATTACGTAAAACTGCGTTTAGAGCTGCAGCAAAAGGTCTGAGCCATGTGTCTGTGTCCTACACGCATTTTTAAATAACAGGTCTGATCTAAAATAATAACCTACATCTATAAATCCATCTAGAACCGCACCACTACTTCGGGACTCCAGACGAGTCCCATTAGCATGACTGCAGCAAAACTAACCGTGTTCGCTCCGGTAAGGAAAGAACAAGTCCTTTGGGAAAGCTACGATGCACGCGCACACACACACACACACACACACACACACACACACAGATATAATCTAAAAGATGATCTCTATATTTCAACATTAAAACCTCCATGACATCCTGGATTAGTGCAAACAACGAGTTGAGCTAAGGAGTTACTCCAGCATCAGGAAGATTTATTCTGGTAAATTGTTGGTTAAATATTTTCCAGAGTTATGTCAATAAATACACACAGCAGTAAAACTGTAGATTACTGAACTATATTGGGACACATGATGGAGCTAAAACCAGCTGAGAACTCGTCAGCTTAGAGCTCTCAGTGGAGCACAGAAATGAAATATTTAAGAAAAGTAAACAAACTGTACCGATTTTGGTTCTGAAGATGAACAGAATCCTCCTCTATGTCCAAATCAGGTCGCAGGTCTTCTGAGTCAAACGGTCTAAAACATGTCTGCACCTCTGGTAGTGAGATCCAGCTGGCGGGGTCGGAGTTCGGTTGAACTTCTCCAGTAATCTAACATCCGTTCTCGTCGCCGTGTCCCAGAGAAAAAACAAATCTGATGGACTAGTAGAGGCTTCAGAAGCTACATCTGATTGATGACACATTGTTCTCTGCTATAACGCTAACGCAGAAACAGCGGAGCCAGGCTTTGTTTACTACAGCTGTTTCAGCAGAGCTCCATGTGAAACGTCAACTGCTGCCCAGGGCTTAGACCGGACGTTAGTTTCTGTTTTTCCTGCGCCGGTCACAAACATCAGATTTTCTTCCAATTCCAGCCGTCGAAATCCAAAAACCTTTTTCATCTGAGATTTTAATACACATTTACACATGCTGTTCAAACAAATTTTGCCTCTGGCCGATATCTTTAAATGAGTGAGTGAACCCACTACCAAGGATGAACTCTGCTAACTTTAAAAATCAGCTGCTCTAAATAAGCATTCAGGGAAAAGTCATGGGCTTGTGACTATAACCTAATTTATGTTACTAGTTTGCAGTGTAACTGCCTTTGTACTTCCATATGCATATTTGTTCATTTAATTAAAAAAACGGCCACTTTGACATTTATACCCCATTGTCTTTTTTTTAACTATTCAGAAGAGCCCGTCCTTGCACAGTCAAAAAAGTAACTAAGTAACTTTTACTCTGACTACATTTGAAATAAGCTACTTTTTACTTTTACTTGAGTACATTTTGAGGGAGGTAATTTTACTTGTAATTGAGTAAAATTTCATGAAAGTAATTATACTTGTAATTAAGTACAACATTTTAGTACTCTTTCCACCTCTGTGGATCGGCTAAATGAAGCTTTAACATGTTGTTGTGACATTTGTCTGGAAGGCAAAGTGGAGAGAGTTGCAATTAAATCTGGACAGAGAGACTATCACTTTTTATTCTGAGGCATTTCTCAGGTTGTCATTTTATTTCCTTCCCAGTCTAAACAACAGTTGCTAAAACTGGACTATGTTTACAAAACACTGAATGGATTTGGTATGAAATAACCCACATAAAGCACCACGTCTCTCATTTGACCTGATTCCTTACTTAAGTCAGAAAACAAAATAGCTTTTTTTAAACATTAGATGGACAACTTTTAATGAAATAATTTGCATTTCTTGGAGAGCAGAGTCTATATAGGGAAAGAGAATGTGAGTGTTACAAAACCTTCAGGATTTCTGCATAAACTGAGGTCACAGCTGTAATCAAACACACATAAACAGATGCATATGCCTACTTTTTGTGCTGTCACCTACTACCAATCTTGACTTGCTGCATTATCCTCATCAATCTGCAAGAAAAATGAAAAATCAAAATAACCTTCGACTTTCACAGCAGCATTCCAAGAATTAAAGTTCAGGAGAAGACACGGCAATCACCAAAAAGACACCAGCTTATCTAAAACATCTGAAAAAAAAAAACAATCTGGTTTTTATTTTTGACATTAAAGGACACCTGGTTATTAAATCTTGAGACCTTTATATTAAGCTTTAATTGTTAAAGAATGCTTATGTGGAGTTGGATCGCGGGGGTAGCAGCCTAAGCAGAGAGGCCCAGACTTCCCTCTCCCCAGCCACTTGGGCCAGCTCCTCCTGAGGAATCCCAAGGCGTTCCCTGGCCAGCCGAGAGAAATTGTCCCTCCAGCATGTCCTGGGTCTTCCCTTGGGTCTCCTCCTGATTGGACGTGCCCAGAAAACCTCACCAGGCAGGCGTCCAGGAGGCCTCCTAACCAGGTGCCCAAGCCACATTAACTGGATTCTCTTGAAGAGGAGGAGCAGCGGGTCTACTCCGAGCCCCTCCAGGATGACTGAGCTTCTCATCCTATTTCTGAGAGCCTAGGAACCCTGCGGAGAAAACTCATTTCAGCCGCTTGTAGCCGCGATCTTGTTCTTTCAGTCACTACCCACAGCTCGTGACCATAGGTGAGGGTAGGAACATAGATCGACCAGTAAATCGAGAGCTTCTGTCACGAGCGTGCCTGGCGAGTGGAGCGGAGGTAGGATCCAAACGCGGGGAGGAAGAAGGCGAAAAGGGTAAGTCCGTTTAACATGAGTTTATTAAATACACACGCTGGACACTGAAACAATGACACGACATGGAACACAGAACAGAAGGGGTTTAAATACACGAGCATAGTTTCCCAATCACCATAGCTCCCGCTCTGTGATTGGGAAACAAGAGGCAGGTGGGAGCAATTAACGGAGACACAGACTAAAACCTAAGAGAAGACAGGACAGGGTGTGACAGTACCCCCCCCCCCCCCCCCCCCCCCACCCCTCAAAGGGCGGATCCCAGACGCCCACAGGAACAAGGAGCAGGGCGGGAGGAGGGGGACCCGGAGGGAGGGCCCAAAGGAACCGAGGGACCGATGGAGAGGCGGCAGGGATCAGCAGAGTCCGGGGGCCTGCGCCTGCGGCAGATGAGGAGGCGACGGGCCCTTGGAGGCCGGCGCCTGCGGCAGATGAGGAGGCGACGGGCCCTTGGAGGCCTGCGTCTGTGGCAGAGGAGGAGGCGACAACGGGCTCTTGGGGCCCGGCGTCTACGATAGAGGAGCTCTTAAGGCTGGGCCGGTGACAAGGTCTCTGCAGGCTGGGCCGGTGACAGTCTCTGCAGGCTGGGCCAGTGACAAAGTCTCTGCAGGCTGGGCCAGTGACAAAGTCTCTGCAGGCTGGGCCAGTGACAAAGTCTCTGCAGGCTGGGCTGGAGCGACCTTCAGAACCACCATCGGAACTGGAGATGGTGGAGACGTCGGACCAGAGGGGACGTCGACCTCTAGACTGGAGAGAGCGTCGACCTCTAGACTGGAGAGAGCGTCGACCTCTAGGGTGAATAAGGCGACTTCAGACGAGGCGCCTTCGGAGACGACTTCAGACGAGGCGACTTCGGAGACGGCTTCAGACGAGGCGACTTCCGAGACGGCTTCAGACGAGGCGACTTCCGAGACGGCTTCAGACGAGGCGACTTCCGAGACGGCTTCAGACGAGGCGACTTCCGAGACGGCTTCAGACGAGGCGACTTCCGAGGAGGCGTCGACTTCCGAGGAGGCGTCGACTTCAGGACTGGGGGCGTCGACCCTTGGACTGGAGGCGTCGACTTCAGGACTGGGGGCGTCGACTTCAGGACTGGAGGCGTCGACCCCTGGACTGGAGGCGTCGACCCCTGGACTGGAGGCGTCGACCCCTGGACTGGAGGCGTCGACCCTTGGCTTGGAGGCGTCGACCCTTGGCTTCTGGTCCTCCGGTGTCTGGACCACCGGTCTCTGAGCCGCCGGCTTCTGGACCGTCGACCTCTGGACCAGAACCGGAACCGTCTGCTTCTGGTCTGGGGGAGTCGGCTTCTGGTCCCTCGACTTCTGGACCGCCGACTTTTGGACCGCCGATTTTTGGACAGGATCTGGTACCGTCTGCTTCTGGGCCGGTACCCTCTGCTTCTGGGCCCGATCCGTCAGCTTATGGGCCTGTACCGTCTGCTTCTGGGCCCGATCCGTCAGCTTCTGGGCCGGTACCGTCTGCTTCTGGGCCGGAGGCAGAGCCGCTGCGGGGGGAGCTGCCTGGACAGGCTGGACCGGATGCGGTGCGACCTCCGGGACCACCGCTGGAACTGGAGGCGGTGCGTCCACCGGGCCCACCGCTGGAACAGACTGTGTGAGAACTGGTGGTGCTGGGAACGATGAGAGGAGGGAGGACAGATCGTCCAGCTGTAGCTCTTTGAGGCTGAGCGTCCGATGGAGCTGGACCAGCTCAGCCCGGAGACCGGCGAGCTCCGCTGGGTGAACCCCGGGCTTACTCCTCTGGCTCAGAGATGAGGAAGCTGCATGCTGGCCCGAGACCCTCTCCTGGCGGATCGGGGAGGTTAGAGTGTCCAGGTGAGACTCCTGGAGGCTGATGAGCTGGCGGAACCGGCCGAGCTCCGCCTGGAGCTCTATCAGCTGGGCTGCGAGAGCTGCTCCTCCCCCTGCAGACGACGGAGGCGCCGGTTCGGCAGGAGACGGGACTGGTGGTCTGGCCGGGGGCGTGTCCAAACTGCCGCGCCGGGCAGGGGCAGATGCGAGCTCACAGCTCCGTCCCGAGACACCGGATGGTGGTGGAGTCTGGCGTCTTTCCCCACGCCGTGGACTGACTCCCGGGGAACAGACAGCCAGCCTCGTGCCCTCATAGCCGCAGCGATCCGGGAGCGTCTCCCCATCCAAACTCCCATCCGGTTCCGGAAGGGCGGAGAGGAACGCCAAGGCTGACGGTCGGGGACGCCGGCGGCGGCGAGGCGGAGCTGGGGCTGGAGAGGGAGAAGCCGGCTGGTGGGTTGGGGTAAGCCACCGGAGCAGGTACTCCCACGGAAGAATCTCCCCGCTGGATCCTTTAACTGGTCGTGTCATTCTGTCACGAGCGTGCCTGGCGAGTGGAGCGGAGGTAGGATCCAAACGCGGGGAGGAAGAAGGCGAACAGGTAAGTCCGTTTAACATGAGTTTATTAAATACACACGCTGGACACTGAAACAATGACACGACATGGAACACAGAACAGAAGGGGTTTAAATACACGAGGAGCGGGAGCTATGGTGATTGGGAAACAAGAGGCAGGTGGGAGCAATTAACGGACACACAGACTAAAACCTAAGAGAAGACAGGACAGGGTGTGACAGCTTCGCCCTCTGGCTCAGCTCTCCTCTTACCACAGAACTCCCCCACACCCTCCAGGACCCCCCTAAGGGTAAAGAGCTGGTCCAGTGTTCCACGGCCAGGATAAAAAACACATTGTTCCTCCTGAATCTGAGGTTTGACATACCGACGGACCCTCCTTTCCAGATCCCCTGAATAGACCTTACCAGGGAGGCTCAGAAGTGTGATCCCTCTGCAGCTGGAACACACTCTGTGGTCCCCCTTTTTAAATAGGGGGACCAGCACCCCGGTCTGCCAGTCCAGTGGAACTGCCGCTGATGCCCACGCGATACTGCAAAGCCGTGTTATATCAGGTCTCATATTCTCCAACTTGCACCAAGAGTGAAGTAAGTTACGTAAAGACACAAAAACACAACTACTTATGTGTGATTTGTCTTTAATGATGTCTGAGATCAACATGACTGCCTCCATCACATCAGAAATCCGGTTACTCCAAAAGTTACATTTGTACAACGTGGAATAAAACCTTTTGCCCAAGTTAAAGACCAAGTTCACTGAGAAACCATTTTGTTTTTGTTATTTTTGAAATACTATTGGTCACTCTGAGTTTAACATGCAGGCTCAATGGGTAAATGGTCTACTACTCCATTTTCCTGCTTTAGTCGTTGACATAGACGGGTAAACTCTCAGATCAGAAAGGCCAGCCAGATCTGTAGACTCACCCAGCTTGGGGCCTAACTGGGAAGGCTGTTGTTGGGAGAGACCAGAGAACGTCCCAGCTAGTAGAAGCTAATAGTATTAGCAACTCCACCACATAGCAGAACTCCTTCAGGCTTGTGTTATTTTTGGAGATACAACATCAGCGTCGCAACGTAAACCAAGTCAGTGGTGGAGGTTTGTTCCTGCTAGCCAATCAGAGGCGAGATGTCCAAATATCAGGAAATAAGACTCCAGATCCTGCCGTCTTTTGCAGGATCTTCTAGGTCCTGAAACAGGAGCACCAGAGCTTTTGTCCATCAGAGATCAACTCAAAAGGCATTCATTTATACAAAAGGCCACTGCTAAAGTGTAGAACAAATGAGTGAACTTGGTCTTTAAAGTAACATTTTCATCTTTATTATCTAAAAAAGTTTTAGAGATTTATTTAAACAAAATGTTGTCCCAACCTGAGAAGATGCCTAGAGCGTTGTTTACATCTAAAAGCTAAACGTATGAATTTGAACCGAAACCTCCCACCATGCGCTCTCGGTAATACTCTCAATAACAAGAATGAGTACAACACGTTGGCTGAATTAGGACAAATGTCGCAACTAAATCACAAACCATGCAGAAGTAAGAGATGACAGCTTTAAGAAAGCAACATTTGATCGGACTGACAAAATAATCACATGATCTAAGTGATGTTTAGATGCTTTTCTTTAACAGCATCAGCATTGCTCATGTATGGAAACTTTATCGACTCCAGGACATCACGGCGGAGTTCTAACACACGTACAAACTACGGACAAAAATGTACCACAGCCGGTAAACGCTGACTTGATTTACTATAGTAACATTAAAAAACCAGCAGATTCATCCACGCCAGTCATCCTTCTGCTGGTGCAAGGCCACTGCAACCACTCTGAGGTATCAAGGCAAACAAATCAGCTGTTTACTGGAAAATGAAGCAAAACTAAAAGAAAAACCAGCAGCAAAGATAAGATTCTGGAACCCTGAAGTAAAAAAAGACATCGAGAGACGATCACACTGTCAGAGCTAATTAGCAGCATTATGTAGCGGGTCAGTAGCTGGGTCATCTTCAGACCACAGTGTTGGACACAAACAGCTAAGCAGGCAAATCGATCTTGGTGTAAAAACCCAAAGTTGCCATTTGTCAGTTTTGTTACAAAACAAAAACAACTTATTTTCATACACAAACAAAAACACAACACGGAGAACTTTATTGCATCTTGCTCTTTGCAATTTGTGAACCTGAAGGTGAATTACTGCAGCAAGGTGAGAGAGCTTTTTATTTTGCATGTCATGTGAGGATAACTTCATTGTGGAAGGCAGGATGAGTAAAGGTCTCCAGCACATCTGGTTTTACTTCCAGCTGGGCTTTGTGGCTCTGCTGGACATCAACAAGTCTCTGGGATGCACAGACTTTTCAGAGAAGCTGCTGTTCTTACAAAGGTCGTCCCGTGTCGAGGGCGGAGGTGGCGTCTCGCTGCGATAGGTGCTGTGGGTGGTCGCCTTCACGCTCTGCACCCGTCGCAGGTTTGTCCCCATCCCGTGTGGTTTCTCCTCGCTGCTGTGAACAGTCGGTGATGCTCGGTTCTGTTTCACAGAGGGTTTCCGGCCTCGGAGCGAGGGGCTGCGGGACGGGGTAGAGGGGACAGACGGTGGGCCCAGCTCCTTCTTGCTCCTGGAGGATGAGGATACCGTGTTTCGGGCAAAACTGGGGACATCAGC
Organism: Nothobranchius kuhntae; assembly: GCA_006942095.1. Taxonomy (NCBI): domain Eukaryota; kingdom Metazoa; phylum Chordata; class Actinopteri; order Cyprinodontiformes; family Nothobranchiidae; genus Nothobranchius; species Nothobranchius kuhntae. The sequence goes on along the minus strand of SSNQ01033572.1, from coordinate 8,063 downwards.
GGTGATTTTCATGTTGTTTGTGTTTGAGTTAGTGCTCTCAGGAGATGCACCAACCTGGATCTGTGCTTGGGCCTGAGCGAGAGCTCTCATGGTGGAGCGGCACATCTTCTCCTCAGCCGCCGGCTTGGGGATGTTCCTCAGGGGTTTGGCGCTTGGTTTGTGGATGGAAGCTTTTCTTGGCGTTGAATCGCGCGCCCATCTGGAAACGCCACCCATGAAGCAGCTGCCCCTCTGGACTTTGGACTCATCAGGAGGTACGCTTGAGTGTCGAGGAGGTCTGGTAACCTTCTCAGACCTTCCTCTGGCTGGGGTGCTCTGGTCACGGAGGTGTCGGCGTGTTTCTCCTCCATCCTGCCCTGAAGATCTCTCTCCTCGCTTGCTGCTGCCCGCCCTGGTGAGCTTGCCAATGGGTACCACCTTCCTCATGCCCTGGCTCTCGCTGCTGGTCAGCGTTCTCACTACTCTCCCTCCACTGCTCTTTGTCACTTTGCTGCTCTTCAAGTGCGCTGCTTTTCTGCTATTTCTCTGGACCTCTTTGCTCAAACCTGTTTTTCCTTCAGCTGTGTCGCAGCTCTCCGTGTCCCACTCCTCTGTGGCGGCAGGCGGAGTCACGGATGCTGCGTCTACACACTTTGGAACTGGTAGCTCATTGGTTGACGCAGACTGGTCGTTTGGTGATGCAGACTCCAAATTAGATGACAAAGAGTTTGGATCTTGTTGATTTCTGCTGTAGTCAGTTCTTATGTGGAGTCCTTCTTTAGCTAGGGGAGAGCTTTCAGCCTCGGAGTAGTCCAAGGCAACAGAGCAGTCGGTTTCTGTGCAGTCTGCTATGTGGAATATTGGCTTCTTATTAGACACAGAGGTATCTAACGGGAGGGGAGTGTCGCAGGTGGTTGATGAAACCGTGCTGTGGTCCTCCTCTTCCTTCTCTCTCTCACAGGAAACGCTAACCAGAGAGGGAGAATTGACTTTATCTTCTGCCTTTAGATCTGCTCTCTTCTCTAAAATGTGTCCAAAGTTCTCCAGATTCTTTGGGACTGACTGTTCCTCCTGATTTTCCAGATCGGCCTCCACAGCACCAACTAGGTTGACACAGTGCCCGTGATCACTGTTGGTATTTGGACTGGGGAGGTTAAAAGCTTGAGGGCTTTGAACTAACGTATGCTTCTCCACGCTAACGTTCATGTGGCCTGTAAATATTGGGCTGGGAAGGTGCTTCTGAAACACACAGAAGGAACCAGACAAAACGCCGCTGTCTGAAACAGATGAGTAGTTGTTGTTTTCAAACGGGTCCTCATTTTCATTCAGCCCAGAGGAGCAGAACCGGGCCCGCGGGGTCACCAGTTCAGTTTCTGCATGTGGAGAAGTTGCTTTTGTATCGCAGCTCGGCTCTCGGGTGTCTTCCTGTCCTAAAATCCACGGAGTCGTCTTCCGCTGGTGGGGGCGACTTGGCCGAGGTAGGCTGTAAAACTTGGAATAATCGGTGGGATCCCCCGTGTCTCCAAACAGCTCCAGGTATCCCTGGAGTTCCCGATCGGCTACAGAAGTCAGGGTGTGACGGTGGCGGCGAGCGCTGGCGGATCGTCCCAGAGGGCTGTGCGGACTCTGAGACCTGCTCTGGAAGAAGTCCAGGAGGTTCTCCTTGGTGAGCATCTCCACGTCGTTCTCGCTGTTGCTGCGACCAAAAACGCTGCTGTGATCCTCGCTTGACCACGCTAAACGCTTTTGCTCCAGTTCTCTCAGCCGACGCAGTCTAGCTGCTTCCTTCAGCTCGCGGTCATTGTTGTCCTGAAAGAAGCAGAGAGGTGGAGGCATCAGATCAGTAGAATAAGCTGTAATAATCCCACGGTAACAAAAATTAACAAATGACAGAATACTTCCAAAGATACTTTCAGACTCAAACAAACCTTGACAGCTTTTTTGAATTTGATGCAGAAATCTTGAAAAATGCGGAATCCCTCATCCAGTTTGAAGGTGTCCTTGTCTTCACAAAAGAAATCTATGAGAGCGTTGCCCTCTTTCCGCAGATCCAGCCTGCGTCGCTTTAAGTCCTGGAGTGTCTGTGCTGAGCTCTGAGACAGAAATTCAAACACACAAAAATGTTTTTATAGAGGATTTTATCTGTGGCAGCCCAGTCAGCAGCTTTAAACGTGTCCCCTGTCCTGAGTCCAGCGTCCCGTGTCTGCAAGTGTTACTGCTGCTTCACCTGCAGAAAGGGCTCCAGCTGCAGCATCAACTCCCGGTCTCCTTGAACTTTCTCCTCCAGGGACTTGATCCGGACATACAAGGAGGAAAACTCCAGCTCAATGTTTTCCACTGAAATTCTACAGGAAAACAACAGACAGGTCAGGAACCACCATGTGTAATGGCACCAATCATAAAAACTGATGACTGTAAATCAGAATAATTTTGCTGAGTTCACTCAGAGACAAGATACTGAAGGGAAGGAGGAGGAGTGATCTTGGCTCGGCAGTGCTGGAGCTGCTCTAGTCTCACACCACACAAGTTTGACCTTGGATCCACACCGTGTCGTGTGCACGACTCTCACAACGCTACACTTAAGTTAGACGTTGGCTTTGCTAATGAGGCTCTGCTATGCAGGATTCATGAAGACTTGACGCCTACAGTCACATTTAAATTGGAACTGATTTAAAAACCTGCAGGAACTGAATCTTAAACCTTGTGGGTGGATGTGGTTGGTGCAGCTTCTGCTGTCAAATCCAGTGTAATAATCAGTCAGTAGCAGATTTTGACCCTCTAGTAGAGGTCACTTAAAGGTACCGTCTGAGATTTTTGTCCCATTCTATTTGCAAATCTCATCTAAAGAGTTGTTTTGCATGTTCTGTTTAGAGTCTGCTTCTGTTCTTGCTAGGCAACGTTTAGTGATGGAGTTATTGTCTGGGAACGCAGCGCAGTTGCAACTCTGTCCTTCAGGGATCTGGAGGTTTTGTTAGTGGTGAGGTTTCCCCGGATTGGTGGTGGTGAAAGCTAAAGACTGCCTCTTTTTTCACTGTAAAAACACCATATGCTATAAATGCTAGCACAGTAAACTGGGGGAGGGGGTCGGCACAAAGCAAGTGGGAGGAGGTTTGGTGCAGTTCGGGGAAGGTTCTGGAAAGTTTGACCTTAACAGCAGCTCAGCAGAGCTGTATGTCTGCTCATGCGTGTGTGTGTGTGCTCGTGCGTGTGCGTGTGTGTGTGCGTGTGTGTGTGTGTGCGTGTGTGCGTGTGCGTGTGTGTGTGTGTGTGTGTGTGCGTGTGCGTGCGTGTGCGTGTGCGTGTGTGTGTACAAGCAGGTGTTGTACCTTTTTCTGCAGCTATCAGATTCTGAAACTCAAGGGGGGAGCTTTATATTTGAGTGTAAATTCAATAAATTTTTAACGGTTTGAGAGTTTCACAAATTGTTTCTAAAACTTGCACCCTGCTGTGATCTGATCATCGAAGAGCCTTAAATGAAAACGTTTACAGTTAACTCAAACATAGGAACAGAGATTTAGTTTACCTGGCTGCACTCTGAACATGCTCCAGTTTCTCTGGAAACTTGAGAAGCATCTCATCTTTCTTTTTCGCCTCCTGTGGAGAAACAATAAACAGTTTACATCAAATATCGTTTAATATTGTACAGGGCAGGCTAAAGTGGCTGAAAGGTACAGTGATTTTTCTTGGGTTATTATTTTGGCAGCCAGAATTGTCTTTTTGCCATTTCCTGTCATCATCTGTTGCACACAGGGGCATCATCTCTTCCTCCTCACATTACGACTCAAGTATAAAGATAAACAGAATATCTGTCCTAACATAAAACTTTTAAACAGCAGAACACTGTTTGTGAATTTTATTATCTAAGGAGAAGTTAAATGAAACAAGGATACACGTCTCCTTTAAAGGCACAGTTGGCAGTTTTGCTTGCTTTTAGCACCCCTTAGTGTCCATTTGCAGAACCGAAACAAAACCTATCTCCTCACTGAGCGTTCATCTTTTTACCACCATAATCTAACAGCTGAAACATCTCCCCATCTTTCATTAGTATCTACAGGAGTGAATAAGAAATAAATCAAATAAATCAGCTGTGTTCATGATCTAAAACATGCAAGAAACATGCTGGGAACATACTGCAGCGCCAGGTATGTCAGCTCCATTATTTTCGGAGTCCAACAGACCGAACGAGCACTCAGAAGTTGAAAATGTAACATTATGGCCACAGAGGGCGATGGGGTTCAGAGTGACCTTTCATTAACCATGTAAAGGGTCATTTTAGCACATAGTGACTCAAGGAAATGATTTAAAATGGGAAAAAGTTTAACACTATGGCTTTAACTGTGACTGCATTAAGGTTTGTCATCTTTAATGAAGTGTATGACCAACACCGCAATTTTATTTTTTCCTCTTTTTATTGTACTCATTGTTTTTATTGCACATTTCGTATTTGGGCTATGAAGCACTTCGGTCGACTACATGTTTTTTAGGGTTGTATACAAATAAACTTTGGTGTGGTTGATATTTTTGTGTTTTACTGAATAATCTGAGACGGACATAAATAATAAGCTCCATATTCCTCATAGTTTCACAAACCATGGCGACAAAATGCAGCAGGTTCATTCCTGGCTTGTTGGCCTTTGTGTCGGCCAATGAGAGGAGCGACGACAGTTTAAATCCAACAGCATTTCCCGCATATCCACCCTGTGATGCAAAGCACATTGGAGAAACATTACCACTTTCACCAAAAGACAATAAAAAGATACCAAACTGAAAATGAGCAAGGCTGCATTCAGCTTATTTAATTAGGGATGGCACTGGCCCACCCTTGACCCCTCCTAGAACCGCCCCTGTTTTTAACTGTATGAAAAATATCAGTTAAAAATGTCCTTTAGCTTGAAATTTTTTATCCTAATTGGTCAGTTTTTGAAAAAAAAAAGACATAATAGAATGGCCTTAAAACAACGTTTATTCTGTTTAAAATATACAGGTGCTGGCCAGTAAATTAGAATATCATCAAAAGGTTGAAAATATTTCAGTAATTCCATTCAAAACGTGAAACTTGTACATTATATTCATGCAATGCACACAGACCAATGTATTTCCGATGTTTATTACGTTTAATTTTGATATTTATAGGTGACAACCAATGAAAACATCAAATCTGGTATCTCAGAAAATTAGAATATTCTAAAGGCCAATGAAAAAATGTTTGTTTCTCTAATGTTGGCCAACTGAAAAGAATGAACATGAAAAGAATGTGCATGTATAGCACTCAATACTTAGTCGGGGCTCCTTTTGCCTCAATAACTGCAGTAATGCGGCGTGGCATGGACTCGATCAGTCTGTGGCACTGCTCAGGTGTTATGAGAGCCCAGGTTGCTCTGATAGTCGTCTTCAGCTCCTCTGCATTGTTGGGTCTAGCGTATTGCATCCTCCGCTTCACAATACCCCATAGATTTTCTATGGGGTTAAGGTCAGGCGAGTTTGCTGGCCAATCAAGGACAGGGATACCATGGTCCTTGAACCAGGTGCTGGTGGTTTTGGCACTGTGTGCAGGTGCCAAGTCCTGTTGAAAGGTGAAGTCTGCATCCCCATAAAGTTGGTCAGCAGCAGGAAGCATGAAGTGCTCTAAAACTTCCTGGTAGACGGCTGCATTGACCCTGGACCTCAGGAAACAGAGTGGGCCAACACCGGCAGATGACATGGCACCCCACACCATCACTGACGGTGGAAACTTTACACTGGACCTCATGCAACGTGGATTCTGTGCTTCTCCGCTCTTCCTCCAGACTCTGGGTCCTTGATTTCCAAAGGAAATGCAGAACTTGCTTTCATCAGAAAACATAACTTTGGACCACTCAGCATCAGTCCAGTCCTTTTTGTCCTTGGCCCAGGCGAGACGCTTCTTGCGCTGTTTCTTGTTCAAGAGTGGCTTGACACACGGAATGCGACACCTGAATCCCATGTCTTTCATGAGTCTCCTCGTGGTGGTTCTTGAAGCGCTGACTCCAGCTGCAGTCCACTCTTTGTGGATCTCCCCCACATTTTTGAATGGGTTTGTCGTCACAATTCTCTGCAGGGTGCGGTTATCCCTAGAGCTTGTACACTTTTTTCTACCACATTTTTTCCGTCCCTTCGCCTGTCTGTTAATGTGCTTGGACACAGAGCTCTGCGAACAGCCAGCTTCTTTAGCAATCACCTTTTGTGTCTTGCCCTCCTTGTGCAAGGTGTCAATGATTGTCTTTTGGACAGCTGTTAAGTCAGAAGTCTTCCCCATGATTGTGGTGCCTTCAAAACAAGACTGAGGGACCTTTTAAAGGCCTTTGCAGGTGTTTTGAGTAAATCAGCTGATTAGAGTGGCAGCAGGTGTCTTCTATATTCAGCCTTTTCAGAATATTCTAATTTTTTGAGATACCAAATTTGGAGTTTTCATTAGTTGTCACTTATGAATATCAAATTTAAATGTAATGAACATTGGAAATACATTGGTCTGTGTGCATTGCATGAATATAATGTACAAGTTTCACGTTTTGAATGGAATTACTGAAATATTTTCAACCTTTTGATGATATTCTAATTTACTGGCCAGCACTTGTATATNNACACACACACACAGACAGTAACGGATCTCGCTGTGATTGCTTCACTGTTGCTCACGTTTCTTCAGTTTTCCCTAGGTTTTCTTCAGCTCGCCTCTTTTTCAGTTGAATAATTAAAGTGACTTTTTTCGTAACTTACATGGTGCATTTGACAAGACAGAGCTGTGTCTCTACCTTCGCTCCGGTCGGGTTTTTTATTTTTTTAACTCCCTCTCGCTCCCTCTCTATCTCACACACACACACACACACACACACACACACACACACACACACACACACACACACACACACACACACACCTCAATCAACATTGTTTTGTTTAACTTTGTGTGGGGTAAAATGCCAAGAACATTAAGAAAAAAACAGTTAAATCAGATTAAAATTAAAAAATATACATAAAGGTGTGTCTGGTTCTAGTATTTCATATTTCCTAGTTCCTACTGCATGAGTTCAGATGTATTAATCCATGCACTTACATATTAATGTTCTGATTTTATTGAAAAACTTGTTCTGTAATAGTTTCTTTACTATTGTGATCAAAAATATTTAATCTCTATTCTGAGGCTGCTCTGTAAATAGTTTTCAAATAAACAACAGACATATCAACTTATGATGATTCCATATCAATTTCAGACTTAAAATAATATATTGATGTAAACCAAACCCACTTCCGGTTAAACCACGCCCACTTCCGGGTTATGCCACACCCATTCCGAGTACAGATACAGATACAGATAGTGGTGTACTCGCTCATCCCTACAGAATACTTTCATTGTGTGCTTCAGTTGACTTTTACATTAATGACCAAGTTCACTCATTTTTTTACACATTAGCAGTGGTCTCTAGTATAAATGAATGGCTTGTGAGTTGATCTATGTGGGATTAAAGATCTGGCGTTCTTGTTTCAGGAACTAGAAGTAAGCTAGAGCAGAGGAGAATTGAAGATTATTTCCTGATATTTGGACATCTGACCTCTGATTGGCTAACAGCAATGCAACTCCACCACTTTGCAACGTGGATGTTTCATCTCCTCCTCACCTCACCTTCCTCCGCTTATCCGGGTCAAGGGGGCAGCATCCCAAGTAGGGCCTCCCAGGCAATCCTCTCCCTGGCCACGTCCACCAGCTCCTCAGTTGGGACACCAGGGCGTTCCCTGGCCAACCTTGAGTTGTAGTTCCTCCAGGTAGTCCTGGTTCGACCTGGGGGCCTCTTGTATTCGCGATCTTGTTCTTTCGGTCATCACCCAAACCTCTTGACCATAGGTGAGGATTGAGACGGAGATCGACCAGTAAATTGAGAGCCAGATTGGTCTAGCATCCTCATCACTGCAGCCGCTGCCCCAATCCACTTGTCGATGTCCCACACCTTCCTCACTCATAAACAAATCCCCGAGATACNNNGGGGTTAAGGTCAGGCGAGTTTGCTGGCCAATCAAGGACAGGGATACCATGGTCCTTGAACCAGGTGCTGGTGGTTTTGGCACTGTGT
>SSNQ01033571.1:0-14547 GCA_006942095.1 Nothobranchius kuhntae | reverse complement strand
AATAATCCCGTTTGTAATGTGCTTTTGACACCTGCAGACCCTAGGTCATTTTCTTAGTCCTCTGAAATATTGTTTCTGGTTTTGTTCCCTTCTAGATCGTGGGTGGGGTCATAATCGGCCTTGCCATGCTGTCTCAGGTCTTCACCAACGTGAATCAGGAACAAATGGTGAGAAAACAGAAGAGTTGACCTGTTAAATCCTGAGCCCTAACGTTTCTGCTCCCTGTTGCTCTGGCAGATGGAGAATCGGACCTCTGGCCTCATCCTCCTCTACGTGATTGGAGCCAGCACGATGTTGATCGCCCTCCTGGGAGCTTACGGAGCTTTCAAGGAGAACAAAGTGTGTCTGGTTGTGGTGAGTTTCAGCATCCAGGGATTTCCAGATTTACGGATGAGATGTTACATCCGCCATGAGTCATGACTCGGGTGAAATAGTGATGAAAGAGATCCTTCTGCAGCTCACACTTAGGGCTGAGATCGGATGCAGAATAAAACAGGAAGCTCTAGTTTATTCTTGTTCAACATCTCATTTCCTTCTTAGCAGTGTAGCAGCTGGAGCATTCACATTTCTGTTCATGATCCTTAGACTGTTTGTGTTCGAGGAGCTGGAGCTGTGTGGTGGTTGTTAGTCGTGAAAATTCCCCAACAGGACACACTGACCTGTTTATCTTTCTGTTTGACTCTAGTTTCTGGTGTTCATGGTCATTGGAGCGTTGCTGATGATCCGGATCGGAGTCCCAGCTGCTTTTCTTCGACCACAGGTAACGGTGCTGTTCGTCTGCACAGGACATTAACAGGTTTGCACAACACCGAGCCGTGTGGTTCAGAAGGCCCCAAAACGCTGCTCCTGTGTTTAAATCTGGGTTAGTTGAGCTTCACGGGACCGTTTAGGTAGAGTCGTGAGGAAAGGAGCTTGTGAAACTAGTTTCCAGCAAAAGCAACATGTTACTGACGTGTTGAGGCCCAGGCTTTAGTCTCGTTCAAAACAAAAGTGATGCTTGTAAACAAACACACTGGTTGTGCTTTCTCTTTTTTCCTCCAAAACATGTTTTCGTCTAAATGAAGGTGATGTTATTGATCATAGAGTTAAAATTCATGCTGAAGTCTAGATTATTTCATTGAGTAGGACCTGTGGTTAGCTGGCTCATGGAGAACACGTCATGTCTTCAAAGAATCGGAATCGTTCAAAATCAAACCCTGCTCCAGACCACGGTCCCAGATTTAGAGGAGCTGATCCTCATCCCAGAAAATGTTCTTTATTATTAAATATGATTAAATTTCCACATTTTGCATCAAATGCATTAAATTTAATTTCATTGTTGTTGACATTTAAAGGAGAATAAAACTGATTATTGGGATTCTGATGAAGGGCTTGTTTTTGTTTGCAGCTGGAGGGCGAGCTCTTCGGGCGCTTCTCTAAAGCCCTGCCTCTGAACACGGCATCAGACGAGGTGAAGCTCCTGGCGGACAGTCTGCAGACACAGGTGAGACGCTGTCTGCTTCACTCGAGCTCTGTTCAATCTAGTTTCGGTGCCGGGACATTTTGGATCACGTCAGATGCAGAAGCACGATGATGCGCAGCTTCTAATTGGCGCCTGTGCTAACCTACGGTCTCAGTCACGTCTGCCGCGAAGCGCCATGTAGGCTCGTGCCGTGCAGCGATCGTTTCGGCGTGAGCCACATCAATTCTCGCAGGAAGTCGAACCAAAGCAGAAGCAGCAGGCTGGTAAATTTAACAAAATAAAGACAAATCCAAAATCAAACACCGCAATTGATAAATGTGGTGATGTTTGTGTATCGAAACAGACTAGAGAGATGAAATAAACACACACACACACACACACACACACACTCTCTCTCCTGCGGAGAAACTGAGTTTCCATAATTTTAAATGTAGTTTTTACAGCAAAACATGGATTTACAGTAATAAATGTGAACAGAAACGAGTGTTTAATTCAGAGGTAAATATACAACAGTATTGCACACTACCACAAACATTAGGTTATGTAAGTACTTAACCATGTAGAAGGGAGCTGGTCTACAAAACCAGCTATACACACACACACACACACACACACACACACGTGCATTTATGGTGTATGAAACCACTGACGTTTTGGTGGTTTACGAGGACACACCTTTCCCTGCGTCTGGTGAGCATGAAAAGTATGTCAAACATTTTGATTTTACCCTCAGAAGAAAAGTCTCACGTCAACAATAAGAAAAACACGAGAACATGAATACATTTCACTTATGAACTTCCACAGGCTTGTGACAACATGGTGATTTATGGAGACAATGAGGGTTTATGAGTCTGTTCACAAAAATATGTCAAAGATATTTCTAGTCAAGGCCTCAGAAGTACCAGCGGTCAGTCGAGCACTTGGGCCTGTGACCACTTAACTGGGAGAGAGACGGGCGTAGACACGAGTGTGCCAGATTTCATAATCCTAATCTGAGTAGTTATCTGTTTATGGTTGGATTAGTATAAATCCCATTACGTTTCACACAGATGATAAATAAACTCAAACGTCTGAGTTTGGGATGTCTGATATTATTGATTTTACTATTAATATCTGTGTTAAAATGTAATGTCTTTCAGTCTGTTAATGGCGTCATACACCTAACCCCCCCCCCCCAAACGTTAAAACGATGGCTCTGAGGCGTTTTGGGGTGATTTGGTTGGATGAAGTTTTTGACTACTCAAGTGGAGCTCTTCATCCATTTGGCCAATCGAGTGGGTTCTTATAGGTGAGATGGCTAGCAAACACCCGAGTTAGCTTTGTTCTGCTTTTCTCTGGATCCACTTGTTAGGGACTTCCTTCACGTCCTGTCGGCCCCCAGAATGAAACTAACAGTCCAGTCACCGCAACGAGGCAGAGCTTGTGTGCTCACTTAACACTCTACACCATTACCTAGGCTTCCTTTGGATCGTTTCAACCTTCGCTTTGATCATGTTGCTCCTTTGTCCCTTACACACCGGTTCCACTTCTCCAATTGGCCAAGATAACGTTGGACTTCCTGTAGATGATTCCTGTAACAATCCCAGTTTTAGCGCACAAGCTCAGACGGCCCGTTTCAATACATCTAACTCATAACGGTAACAAAAGCTGTTCACTTGGTACCGATCAACTATTCACGTCTACCCCAGACGAGTCACGGGACTGGGTGTCCTGCAGCTACATCCTGCCGGGCCTAGCCCAAACCCTAAGAGTACCACACCGTATTCACCAGCGCAGTAAACACAAATGTGACTGAGCAGCTGTCTCTGTAGGGGTGAGGGCATGGCAGACACCAGCTTTCATGCCGGTTGGATATCGAGCAAAGAGCCAATATCAAGCATCCCTAGCCCGAGTCAGTCCAGAAGCCACAAACGTCCATTTGCAGTTTGGGCTTGAGCTTAAACACAACTACAGAAGTTTGGAGTTCTTCTTCCAGCCATGAAATTCAGCTCGTCTTCACCTGGTTTCTCTCTCCGTTAACCGAGGCAACGGAAGTTTAATGGTGGCTCCTTAGCTCTGAAACATCCTGATTGGTCCGTTTGTTGCAGGTTTTATCTGGTTTTTACTGGGTGGAGCTCCTCGTGTAGTACTTCCTGTCCTCAGAAGGCAGGCGGTTCTTTACAGGAAGTTGTTTTCACTACAAATAAAACACAAGAAAGCAGAACAGAGATCAGGAAGCGGTTTCACAGTGAAACCTTTGATCTTGCATCATATCTTATTGACTCTATTCTGTGTTTTTGGTGCTGTTGGAGTTGAAGGCTCGGCGTGAGGAGCAACTTTTCTCCAGCCCGTATGTAAGCGCTCCCGTGAGCCGGTGGGTGGTTTCCAGCCTTCGATGAGGATTCTGGTGTAAATATCTGTTAAAACTCTGACCTCTTAGCTGTTCGTCCGGAGGAGAGATTTTCAAACAGAATTACAGTGGCTCTGAAACGGCGTGACAGGACCGTTTAGGGCAGGTGGGATTCAGACACCGTAACGTGCATCTATCAGCTAGCAGGCCATCGCTAGGCTAACACGTCTGTAGTTTGGGTGCGTTTTAAAGCGGACAGCGACAGGTGTGTGCACCCTGGAACTGGTAGAGCTGCGTGCTCCAACTGCACTCACATTTCTTCTTCTGTGGTTTAAGCTGCACTGCTGCGGCCTGGTAAGCTACAGAGACTGGAATGATGCCATCCCCGACTCCTGCTCGTGCGCTCCTACGGAGGAGGACGAGTGCCAGCTGGTCAGCTACAGGGTGAGTGTCGGACCCGTCACAGCCCGTCTGGTTTACTCCTCATGTCACTCATGAGTTTGTTTTGTTTACTTTAACAGAGATCTATGACCTTTTACTCATACCTGGACGAACAGAACAGGAAGTCCGTCTACACGCAGGTCAGTAGAGGGTTGTTGACTTTAGCTAGTTACAGCTGATGGTGGAGACTGAGGGCTGTCTGTGTCCTGCTCCTGCAGACCTGCTTCCCCGTCATCATGCACTACGTCTTCATGGGCTTTGACTTTGTGATTGGAGTGGTCTTCACCCTGGCTGGCCTGGCGGTGAGTAGGAGCATTTCCCTGCAAACTGTTTCTCTGAAGTTCTGCTCAGAAATGATTTCATGTCACAACAGGAAAATGCATCGGGCCAAATTGTGTTAAGTCAAAATTCATCAGATTTCTCGTGTTGGCCTTCAAAGGCGTCTTTAATGTAAGAATAACAAAAAACCTGACCTGGACCGTAGTTATAAACTATCGCTGTAGAACAAACGGCCCGTTGACTCGTCCCGGGTGTTGCTACAGAAGTCCGGTTTATTTATTCCTTTATTGTTTGCAAGGCAGCTTAAGCTGTGCCTCTGGCTGTCACCACCATCGCTTTAGTCTAAAGTCGCATTAAACCTTTGATCTGATTTAAATGTCGTCAGAATCGGGTTTCCTTCAGCTGATTCGGAGTCTATGAGACCATAACCTGGCCAGCAGGTGGCGCAACACGTCTGTTTTTAAGTAGACACCCTCTTCAACTGCGTCGTGGCTCCGCCTCTAACTTCAGGGTAGTACTGAAGAAAATGCAATGTAATATTGAATTAGTAGTAATGCTGCTCTGTTTGGTATTTGTGCGCCCCCCCCAAACACACACACACACACACACAGGTACTATGCTGCTTTGGGTCATTTTCAGTGTTTTTGAGACCTTTCTAGATACAAAAGGAAACAAGCACATTATGGAAGAAAACACTGATTATGGAGAAGGCCTAACGATCAACTCAGCCATGCATGACAGACATCTTCATCGGATGTTTTCTATCAGAATAGGAGCCAGTTCTTGTTTGGTTCCTCAACAGAAAAGGTGTTGCAGCAAAGAGACCAAATTCTGTAAGGATTAATAAACCATAAAACGTGCAAATGAACCAGGAATGGTTAGTCTGGAGGGGTTTTCCTTACTGTTCCCGACTGAGCTGATTGTGTAATCCGTCTCTCTGACTGAGGTGTTTGAGCTCCGTCATGTGTAGGAAAGCTGGTCCTTGTACTCGTCTCATGGGGTTCATCTGTTTGTGCAGGTTGTCGGTCTGATTCTGTCTTCCATCATGATCCATCAGCTGCGTCGCCCCGCAAGAACCACCATCCTGTTCAGCATTCCCACCACCTTCACCCCAGGACTACCCAAGTATCAGGAGCTGCAGAACCCTCCTCCAAAGTACGAGGAGCTGCAGAACCCTACTCCAAAGTACGAGGAGCTGCAGAACCCTCCTCCGTACTAGAGGAGCGGCGCCTCCTGGTGTGGTTTTCAGCTCGTTGTACAAAGAGTTGAGCTTTTGTTTCAGGACTGCATCCAAAGTGTTTCTGTCACCAAAAGGACCACTAGCATTGATGTACTGCTGCAATAAACGTTTTCAGCGAATATTTGTTTTTAGACTTAAAAATAGCATTTTTACGTCTTTTTATTGTTTCATCTTCACAATAATCCAAAAAGCACCTTGTTGCCTGGTAAAGTTAACTAAAGAGTCAAAGTTAAAGGGAAATCGAAAGTCTGGTTTTTATTCTGTGTTTAAATGTGTTTGGTGGCTTTCTAGTTCAGGTCAGTCAACATTTGGATCGTAACGAATAAAACGGGAGATTTTGACCCAAAAGCACTTTAAAACATTTCTGCTGATTCAGTAAAACTCAGCAGAGACCTGGAGTGAAGCCAGAAGTGCCTTAAATGTTTTCAGAGGAAGAATTATTATGTTGGATCAGATTGAAACCCGCTAGTTGTTAAAGCGGTTTGCGTCACACATTTGTTCACTTTTATAAACAACCCGTCTGAGATCCTTCTGTTGCTGCGGCGTTGGACTTGATTCTGTACGATGGTTGGCCTGCTGCTGTGAGATCCAGATGTTTGTTTGATTAAATAAAGACGATGAATGTTGGTTTTAGCTTGTGTCTGAAAACTTAGTGAATTCTGCATTTGATCTGAATCTTCTGACTTTCCAAATAAAGGACTTTGAAAAAGACATCTTAAGTTGAATGTGAACTTTGAACCGCACACAGAAACTCACCTGACACTTGTGACCAGTAGAAATGTGTAAGGAGAATATGTGTGTGTTTTGGGTGCTTTTAAAGCTTTATACTACCCTACACGACCAATTTATGAATTTCCGTGAAAATATGGAAATCCAGTCTGATTGGTCTTTGTTTAACTAGAAGATTTAGAATTCTTTGTTTATTCAGGCATTGTAAGACGCTGTGTTAATTCAAGAAGAGAGAAGTTTAAAAAGCAAGAAATTTATTTTCTAAACAAGTAAAACATGACAACTAGGACACTTAATGTGCCTAGAATATTATGTGATGGACGTCAGCTTCTGAGTGCTGCGTCAGGGTACTAGTCCAGCGGGCTCTGGTTTACGAGAGGTTGCCGAAGGCATTCATCATCTTGTCAGTATACGTCATAGCGGGGTCAAATTTAACAAAAATCTTTTGTGTGAACAGGCGGTAGTTGGTCATTAACAGACCTGGGCACTCTCGGAGTGTGATACCTGAAGAGGGTCCAGGTTCGTACAGACGCGTTAGAGGAGGCTGTGAAGGAAGCTTAGCTGCGGTTGACATCAGACAGACACGCAACTAGCAAAAGATACTATGTCAGTCCTGAAAACTGAAACCAAGAATGCATTAGGCTGTAGCCAGGCGCAGATGCGGCCTTACGAGGGTTTGGCACAGGTGTACGCACAGGAGGGCCCTCGGTCGACGCGCAGGTGCAGTCAGAGAGATCAGGGTCAACCAGTAATGGTGTGGGACCAGTGACGTCATCAGCCCCCCCTTCGGCAGATGGGATCCCCACCACGAGGTGCTGGGCTTCAGCTGGAGTCTCAGCGCCACCATTCCCCCCCCCCCCCTTGGCAGGTGGTTTTCCCACCGCAGGGTGCAGAGTCTCAGATGGAGTGTCACTGCAACCGCCAACTCCCCCTAGGGTAGCTGGTTTTCCCACCACAAGGTGAAGTGATCCTGCTGCAGAGACGACGCAGACACTGTGGATGTCACTGACCTTAGAGGTACTGGATCGATTGGTCACTCTGGCAGCGCCGTTGTATTTAACAAAACCTAAAGAGGGAATGAGGTCCTCAAGAGGCGCCATGGATGTCGGTTGAGTCAACCGAGTTCAGAGTGTCCAATCACCGAATGAAATGACAGCCTTAAAGCGTCGGAGCAGGTCCTCCCCCAACAGGAAAGGAAAAGCCTCGAGGTCAGCCACAAACACTGGATGGTTCACGGACATGTCACCCACTGTGATGCTTAGGAACACCACATTTGACAAGGTCATTTGGCCTGAAGAGTAAGGACAGATTTCCACAGTGCAGGGCGTGAGCTCTAAGACATGACCCTGTCCAGCCGTAGTCAAGCGGACATGCTCCAAAAGAGAACTGGACATGATGGTGAAGTCTGAACCAGAGTCCAAGATACCCTCACAGTCAAGCGCCCCCTCCAAGGTCACCAGAATGTGAGGTTTCTCATTAGGACCCTCACGGACGATATCGCAGAGAAACCTTAGCGGAAGTCTGACTGGTGAGCCAGGCTCACCGGGTTACGTGGCAGGTGCTTTGGATGCTAGAGGACCAGTGCTGACGGAAGCGACCACACCAGACCTCGCCGAGGTCACAGGTGTCATCGGACGCGCAGTTGTTGCATGCTTCGCTTCTGCAGGACCTGCTGCTACGACCAAGTCACGTATAGGTTCAAGAGGTGGAGGAGGGTGTGTACCCTTTTCTGCCAAAGAGATGGACAGAACCGACTCACATGAAGATGGATCTTTCATCAGGGCACAAAGTGCAGAACTCAGTGCGGCGCAAACTGCTCCAGGAGACACCCCCCCGAATCAGATCTCGGCCTTGGGGTAGGACTGGAGTCCCTGCGACCATGGCATGGTGAATACTGGTCAGAGGGAGATCAGCGCTCACCTGAGCGAGACGACTCTCCCCTAGAGTAGTGTGATGAATCCCCCTTGTCTCTAAAAGAAACACGATGTCTGTCACAACCAAGTCGTGGTGACTTAAGGTCCCCCTCACAAGCCGGTGGGGGGCTCCGAGCTCTGGCAAAACTCTGAGACCTGTTAGTAGGAAAGCCTCTCCGCTTGAAGTTGTTATAGGGCTTCTGGACCTGTGACTTAGCACCAGGTCTGCGGTTATTACCTTTTCGAGTCCCTGATGTAGTCCCTTCGAGTCACAGCATGGAGGGATCTGCCCCCACCGCCAGGACCAAAAAGGTGTCCTTACACTTGCTTCTTTGTACCACCTGAAGCTATAACTTGCCATTTTCCCGAGTTTGTCCATGAAGTTGACTTCAAGGTCTACCACACCCATATAGGGGCCGTACTGAGGATGCAAATTATCAAGGAAAAGCTCTTTAAAACCGTTTTCATCTTCCATCCCCATCTTACATTCTGAACCAAAGTATGCATCAAAGAGGCGTGGGTAGAAAGCTTGTGGGTCTTTAGAACGACTTATTTGACTGACAAAGCTAACATAGCTGATGTGGTCCTGTTGGCTTCATCAGAACGTGATCTTCAGCTTTCGCTGGAGCTGTTTGCAGCTGAGTTGAGAATCAGCTCCTCTAAATCTGAGACCATGGTCTTGATTCAGAAAAGGGTAGAAGGCCTTCTCCGGGTCAGGGATGAGGTCCTGCCCAAAGTGGAGGAGTTTAAGTATCTCGGGGTCTTGTTCACAAGTGAGGGAAAACTGGAGCGTGAGATCGATAGGCAGATTGGTGCTGCATCTGCAGTGATGCAGGCGTTGTACCGGTCTGTTGTGGTGAAGAGAGAGCTGAGTCAGGAGGTGAAGCTCTCGATTTAAATGGTAAATGGCCTGTATTCGATATAGTGCCTTCTAGAGTCCTGGAAGCCCCCAAGGCGATTTACAACACAATCAGTCATTCACCCATTCACACACACATTCACACACTGGTGGGGATGAGCTACAATGTAGCCACAGCTGCCCTGGGGCTCACTGACGGAGGCGAGGCTGCCGAGCACTGGCGCCACCGGTCCCTCCGACCACCACCAGCAGGCAATGTGGGTTAAGTGTCTTGCCCAAGGACACAACGACAGCGACAGACTGAGCGGGTCTCGAACCTGCGACCTTCCGATTGCGAGGCGAGCACTTAACTCCTGTGCCACATTCGCCCCACATTTACCGGTCGATCTACGTTCCTACCCTCACCTATGGTCATGAGCTTTGGGTAGTGACCGAAAGAACGAGATTGCGGACACAAGCGGCCGAAATGAGTTTTCTCCGAAGAGTGGCTGGGCTTTCCCTTAGAGATAGGGTGAGAAGCTTGGTCATCTGGGAGGGGCTCGGAGTAGACCCGCTGCTCCTCCACAGGAGGAGCCAGTTGAGGTGGCTCGGGCATCTGGTCAGGATGCCTCCTGGATGCCTCCCTGGTGAGGTTTTCCGGGCACGTCCAACCGGGAGGAGACCTAAATGTAGACCCAGGACACGGTGGAGGGACTATGTCTCTCACCTGGCCAGGGAACGCCTTGGGATTCCCCCGGAGGAGCTGGCCCAAGTGGCTGGGGAGAGGGAAGTCTGGGCCTCTCGACTGCCCCCGTGACCCGACTCCGATAAGCGGATGAAAATGGATAGATGGATGGATGGATGGAATTTAGATGATGAATGTTCATTTGGCTTTACTGAGTGAGATAAGGCCACTCCTCAGTGCCATGCCGAACCTCACTGTTTCCTTATCTGAACCCAAACAGAAGGATACAGCTGGCTCGGGCATAGGTGATGCCCAGGCCCCCTTCCAGCTGTTTCAGTGTGCCAGTCCGGAACTTGGGGACAGTTTGCTAAAGGCTTACCCGGATGCTGCAACTGGACCGGTTGAGACTCTGCTGGCTGCCATGCGCTCTCTGGCGGTGATACCGGTTGCCACATGCGTTCTGATGACTGAACTGCTTCAACTACGCCAGGATCGTGACGAGCCCTTTCGTGCATTTGCTGCCAGGGTGCGTGGCAAGGCAGAAACCTGCGCCTACAACGCTGTGTGCGGATGCGGGCAGTCAGTTGACTTTTCTGATCATATTATTTGTGATGTACTGATTAATGGGATTAATGACTGATATACGGAGGGACATGTTGGGGACTCATGATGTTCTGTGTAAGTCTGTGAATAATATTATGGCACCGGTGGAGAACAGAGAAATGGCTCGCAACGCCCTGCCTTCCTCCAGCCTGTCAGCTATGTCCTCGTTCAGGCGCAGACAAGCTATGCCACCATCAGGGCCTGCTTCCTCTTCAGCCCCACCAGACAGGTCTGCTAGGGCTATATGCCCTGATTGTAAAGTGTCTTTCTGTGTTTTTTCTGAGGGATCTCGGGGTTGGAACACCATGCCTCATCGAATGTGTGCCGACTGCTTCCGGGCACGGCACCAGCCACACATGGACGGACAACAGGCTGCTGTAGGCCATGATGTGATATCGCAGGTCTCATCCGTCAGGTTGGGCATTTGCTCTAATGGACGCTGCAGAGACAGGCACCGACCCCGCACTTTGGGGACGCATAGCTGCAGTGATGGGCCCACGCCGATCAGGCTCAGCCATCACATCTTCTCCAAGGGCGAATGGCGTCGCGCAAAGCTCAGGGACCACCCCCAAGTGCCCATCGCCATCCAGATTGATGATAAGGTGAGGTTCACTAGTGGAGCCGGTGCCAGATGCCCAGCTGCAGAGGCCACCGTGTCCGCCGTTGCAGACACGGGGGCTCAGTCGGACCTGTGGTCCCTGGAGGAGTTTCTGGTGTGCGGTTCCACGTGCAGCACCCTCCACCCGGTGGTCCTAAACCTATTAGCGGTTAACAACTCCCCCATTGACATCGAGGGCGCCTTCTTTGCCAAACTATCCACTGCTGCCCCTGATGGTGAGGTGGTGTCCTGCCACACAATGATATATGTTAGCAGGTCAGTTCACGCAACGTACCTCTCGTATGACTCCCTGCTCAGCCTCGGCCTTCTGCCTAGCGGTTTTCCATCCTGCACGGGTGAGGGCAACTCGGCAGTGGGCCGTGACCTTGAAGCCACCAGCCGTTGCGGTGGGCTCACCAAAGTCTCATGCCTGGGAGAAGTCTGCGACGGAGGCATGGCCTCCCATCATGTGGCTTGTTGCTCATGTCCTCAACGCAGAGCCCCACGGAGCTGCCGTTCCCATGCTCCCCAGAGAATAATCACCGGATGAAGGCATGGCTGCTTGACAGGTACGCATCTTCAACATTCAACACTTGCCCCCATCGGCCCATTACCATGCATGGAAGGTCCACCCATAGAAATACACGTTGACCCGGCAGCAACGCCAAAGATGTGACAAACCGCTGCGGCCTTGCCTTTGCATTGGCAACAGAGGGTGCATGACGACCTACTTCGGGACGAGTCCCTGGGCATCATCGAATGTGTCCCGTATGGCGAACCAGTGACCTGGTGCCACCGGATGGTGGTCACCCGGAGGCACGACAGAACCCCCCGCAGGACCGTCGATATCTCACCTCTTAACCCCCCTCGTACATTACTGCGCTTTTGAACAGGTATGCTCCATCTCGGTCTCTTCGCTCAGCCGAGCAGGAACTTCTGGTGGTCCCCCCGGTCGAAATTTCGATCGAGGGGTTGTCATGCTTTTTCTATTTTGGCTCCAACTCTGTGGAACGAATTGCCACTGAGCATTAGGCAGGCACCATCAAGTCTTTAAGTCTCGTTTAAAGACTCATTTTTATTTGATTGCGTTTTAGCGCTAGGGTCATTTGAATTGCCCTAACATTATGGTTTTAACTATTCTTCTTTTTAACCCAGATGCTTGATTTTATTTTGTCCGACATTTGTTTTTTATCGATTAGTCTTATTCAGATATCTCTCTTTATCTGTAATAGTGTTTGCTTGATATTTTATGATTTTATGTTTTTATCCTGCTTTTATGCCCATGTACTGGGAATGTTTTTCTTTTAATTATCTTGTTCAGCACCTTGGGCTTCCGATAATGTTGTAGAAGGTGCTATACAAATAAAATTTGATTGATTGATTGATTAACAAATTCTGCAAAAGTGAGACTTTCGCAACCGAGTCCCCATTCCACCTGGCGCGCCGGATCCCGAAAGGGACCTGGAAGACTGTCACTGACGCCTGGAATGGGTATCACAGCATGCCCCTGCGCGAGTCAGACCGTCATCTTACTACCTTCATCACTCCCTTCGGCCGCTGGCGTTACACCAGAGCCCCACAGGGCTTTCTGTCGTCTGGCGATGGCTACAATCACCGCTTTGATGCGATCCTCTTCAACTTTGAACGGAAGGAAAGGTGCATGGATGACACCATCCACTATGACACCGACCTTAACACTCATTGGTGGAGAACAATCGACTTCCTGATGCACGCTGGCCGATCCAGCATCGTGTTGAACCCATCAAAGTTTCAATTTGCTGAGAGGGATGTTGATTTTGTTGGTTTCAGGGTCTCTGATGGATGGTACAATTGAGCCTATCCCAAAGTACCTGACAGCCATCAGGGACTTCCCCACGCCTACCTTGACCACGGACATCAGGAGCTGGTTTGGTCTGGTCAATCAAGTGGCCAACTACGCGCAGCTGCGTGATATAATGGCGCCATTTAAGCCCTTTCTGAGCCCTCGATGCAAATTTGTGTGGTCACCCGAGTTAGAGGCAGCATTTCAGGCATCCAAGCTGGCCATCGTGGACTCTATCCGGGCAGGCGTAGAGATCTACGACATGGAGAGGCGCACTTGTCTCCGCCCAGACTGGTCCAGGCGCTGCATTGGATACTTACTCCTCCAGCAGCACTGCACCTGCAGCTCTGATGTCCCTGGCTGCTGTCCGGAAGGATGGAAAATTACTCTGGTTGGCTCACGCTTTCTCTCCTCCGCTGAGCAGCGATAAGCCGCAATTGAGGGGGAGGCCTTGGCTGTAGTATGGGGTCTGGAGCAGACCAGATACTTCACGCAGGGGTGCGACAACCTGGTCGTGGTCACCGACCATAAGCCCCTAGTGAAGATCCTTGGGGACCGGACATTGGATGAGATAACTAACTCTCGCCTGTTCAGGCTCAAACAGTGCACACTCCCATGGCGCTTTGATATTGTACACTTGCCTGGCAAGAGCAACTGCGCTGCCGACGCAGCCTCCAGGTATCCTTCGCCCTCTGGCTCTGATGAGGGCCGCTGCGTGGGCGCATGGAATGTGACCGATAGCGAGGAGTTGGTGCATATGGCATCCATTTGCAACGACGCACTGGAGTCTGCTGCCATTGCATGGCCACTCCTTGCACAGGAGACGGCCACGGACGCATGCCTCTCCCACCTCCTGCACCTCATTGAAGACGGGGGCAGCATTGACCCAAAGGACCCGCCGCTGGCTGACCTGTCTAAGGTCTGTGAGTCAGTATATGCGCAAGATGGGGTCCTGGTGTACTGTGACCGGGTCGTTGTCCCCACATCCCTTCATCGTGCGGTACTTCAGCACCTCCACGCCGCCCATCAGGGCAAGTCGGCAATGGAACGACGGGCCTGCTCCATTGTATACTGGCCTGGGATGTCTAACGACATCCAGTTGACCAGGGAGCGATGCGCAGGCTGTAACCGCAATGCACCCTCGCAGGCGGACACACCTCCCATGCCGGCATCACCGCCATCCACGCCATTTGAGGAGGTGTTTGCAGACTTCTTCGACTACAGGGGCCACCACTACCTGGTCGTTGGAGATCGCCTCTCCGGCTGGGTGGAAGTCATGAACTCTCCCCCGGGCACCAATCTCGGAGGCTCTATTGGGCTTATCCGCCACTTAAGGGCTTTCTTCGCCACGTTTGGTGTGCCCGAGGAGTTGTCAAGTGACGGAGGCCCGGAGATCTCAGCAGGGTGCACAGCGGACTTCCTCCGCTTATGGCAGGTCAAGCACCGCGTGTCCTCGGTTGGGTTCCCCCAGTCTAATGGAAGGGCGGAGGTGGCTGTCAAGACGGCGAAGCGCCTACTAGTCTCAAACACCGGCCCGACCGGGAGCCTCGACCATGACCGCTTTCTGCGTGCGATGTTGCAACTGCGTAATACGCCTGACCCCGACTG
>SSNQ01033570.1:0-22650 GCA_006942095.1 Nothobranchius kuhntae | reverse complement strand
GGATGGATGGATGGAGGGATGGAAGGATGGATGGATGGATGAATGGATGGTTGGTCTGTTGGTCGGTTGGATGGATGGATGGATGGTTGGATGGATGGATGGTTGGTTGGTTGGATGGATGGATGGATGGATGGTGGTTGGTTGGTTGGTTGGTTGGATGGATGGATGGATGGTTGGTTGGTTGGTTGGTTGGATGGATGGATGGATGGTGGTTGGTTGGTTGGTTGGTTGGTTGGATGGATGGATGGATGGTTGGATGGTTGGTTGGTTGGTTGGTTGGTTGGATGGATGGATGGATGGATGCAGGGATAGGACGGATGGATGGATGGTTGGTTGGATGGATGGATGGATGGATGAATGGATGGTTGGTCTGTTGGTTGGATGAATGGATGGATGGATGGTTGGATGGTTGGTTGGTTGGATGGATGGATGGATGGATGGTTGGTTGGTTGGTTGGATGGAGGGATTGAAGGATGGATGGATGGATGGATGGATGGATGGATGGATGGTTGGTCTGTTGGATGGATGGATGGTTGGTTGGTTGGTTGGATGGATGGGTGGATGGATGGTTGGATGGATGGTTGGTTGGTTGGTTGGATGGATGGATGGATGGATGGTTGGTTGGTTGGTTGGTTGGTTGGATGGATGGATGGATGGTTGGTCTGTTGGTTGGTTGGTTGGTTGCTTGGATGGATGGATGGATGGATGGTTGATGGATGGATGGATGGTTGGTTGGCTGGATGGATGGATGGTTGGTTGGTTGGTTGGTTGGATGGATGGATTCCTTAGGCCTAGCCGATCGATTTGATGCCTCACATGCGTGGGTGTGTAATTCCATTTAGCCGGAAGATGATTGACCTCTCTCAACCAATCAGGGAGCTGGGAGGGAGCGGGGCACTTTCCCACCTTCTGACGGTCAATCAAATTGAACATGTTTCTAGTTTGAAGTACAAATGGTTCAAAAAGATCAAAAACAGGAGTCTGTTATTGGCTCAATATTCAGCTTTTTAATATTCATTCCTATGAGACTTGATTAAAGTGATATGTAGCTTCTTGTGTTGCCATGGTAACAGATAACACATTTAAAATTGAATACAAGATTGCTGAGTTCAAACTGGTCGATTTGATGTGTCATTTGTGTGGGTGCTGGATCCTGATTGGACAGAAAATGGTTGAACACTCTCAACCAATCAGAGAGCAGCACCGTTTTCCCGCCTTTGGCCCTGGCTGTTGGAGGCCTGCAGATGTACTCCTGTTAATGAGAGAAGCCTTTAAATCTGTCCTTCAGAAGTGAAATTGGACCTGTCAAACTTCTCATCACCATTCGAAAAGTACTGCACTGATTTGAAAAATTCAAAAAGCGTGAGCGGCAGAAGGCTTTGATGGTCATCTGTGTGTATTTTTATGTGCCTACCATGAATTTTCTAGAAGCTATGACGAGAAACTTTTAGCTGTCTGAAGCCGAACTGAGGAGAAAATCTCTCTTCCTTTAACATGGGTTTCAATGAGCGAGAATCTGGCTCTCTCCTCCTTCTGAGGCTTGTAGGGAAAGAACGGTAACACTTACAGATAAAATGAAACCCATTCTGAAAAGCTGACAAAAATTCCTACTTTTTGAGTTATAATTTGTTTTGGTAGTCCAAACGGTCTGGGGGTAGTAAAGAGTTGTTCACAGAAGATGTGAAGTTCAAAAGTTAGAGTGCGGAATCTTCAGCTTAGAGTGGGGAGAGACATTTTTTTAAATTTCAATTTTCTCAAACAAATGAACTGTACGACCACAATGTTTGGAGTACGGTCATGGATTATAGCTCAAAACGAAGGTATTTTTGTTAGCTGTAAGCCAGTGTGTGTCTCATTTCAATCGGACCTACGGTTCTCTTGCTACAATGCCAGAAATGGAGCAAGGGAGGGTCACTGCTCCTATCTTTCCCCATTATAACTTTTGTGATTTTTTCTGAAAATTTCAAGTCGTACCTCAACTTCTACCTGCGATTTTAGAAAAACCGTAAAAGATATCAAAAAGCCTCTTTAATATGTTAAACAGGAAAGTCTTGTGAGTTTGTTAAACTTTGAATGAAGTCTCTAAGTTAAAAGGAACCCTATAGAGTTTGAGGTCAAAAAAGTGATAGGAATTTGCTGAAAATTGACCAATCCCATTCATTTCAATGGGAAATTTTTTGCAGAAAAAGCTTAATAACTCGAAAAATTTTAAAGATATCAATGCCAAAAGTAATAGCCGGAAAGAGCTTAACGAGCTGAACGTTTTGGTATAAAATAGTTGAAATAGCTCAAAATTTGAAGGAGAAGAAGCGGTTCAAAAAGTGTACGGAAGCAGAATAAGAAGAATAAAGAGAAACAGGAAAACAATAGTTTGAATGCTTAACAGCATTCAAACAATGAAACTGAAAAAAAAACTTTAAAAATATATATTTAACCCACTAACTTCCACATAAACAAGAAATATTTCTTAGCATTTTAAAAATTATTTTGGGGTAAAAAAAAAAGTTAAAACATAATATAAATCCATTAATATCCAGGTTTCAATAATTTTACAGAGTAAAGTTAATCTTTTGTTCATCATTATTATTTTTTTAAAGAGCAAATCACCCTCAAATAAAATTATTTTTGCTGATAAACTATATAAATGAGTGTCTGGTCATGCTGTAAATACGAGTAGTCAATAATTTGGTACTTTAGTGCATCTTAGTTAAAATTTAAATATTATATCTAAAACTGTCAGTGTTGTGCCCTCTTCAGGTAAAAACTCTGCACTGGTACCATATGATGTCACAATGTCATTGTGAGTCTGTATTTGTGTGTATTTGTTCGCAGCTCCGCCCTCTCGGTCTGCCAAGCAACAGAATTTGTTGCATTTTTCAAACAGGAAGTGGGAGTGGAGTAAGATTCTGGTAGGGGGTGACTTGCTCTTTAATTTTGCAAGTTTATTTTTAGTGAAGCTAATTTTTCAGATAGATTTTAGAACTAAATAATTAACACTGAAAGGTTTGAGAGATTTAAACCCTTTTTTCTTTGCTTTAATGATTTATTAAATTTTTCCAAACAAACAAAACCCCTTATTTTCCAGGATATTAAATTCATAGGAAAAATAAAAACAGGAATAAAAACTGAGACACAGTCATGCAACCATGACAATATACAACAAACTAAAGTGATCCGAAAAATTAACCCTAACAGAATATTTTCCTTATAATAGCTGTCTCATATAACTTTTGTTGGTGTTTGGGGATTCATTTTAGGGTTTTATCTCTTTATTTTTACATCCTGCCTTTTTTAAAGGCCCAGTGTGTAAAAACATTTGACTTTTTAGCGCCATGCAGTTTAGAGTAGGTGTTGCATCTACGGTAGCCCACACAAATCAAAAAGGCAATATATCAACAACCTATAGCTTTCACTCTAGTGATCAGGTCTGTTCTTTATAAATAGCATGAACTTGACAGTATAACCATTTCCCAATCTCTCTGGCCTAAATCACACAAAACATTTTACTACTACAACCGACCAGTGGTCACCTTTCGTAGCGGCAACCCCCAAACCCACTGGTGGACACCGGCAGTTAGAGATGCTGTCAAGCTGAAGAAAGAGTCCTATCGGGTCTTTTTGGCCCGCGGGACTCCAGAAGCAGCAGATGGGTATCGGCAGTCCAAGTGGAATGCAGCTCAGATGGTCGTGGAGGCAAAAACCCGGGGGTGTGGAAGGAGTTTTGTGAGACCATTGAGCAAGACTTCTGTACAGCTTTGGGGCGATTCTGGTCCACTATCCGGCGCCTCAGGAGGAGAAAGCAGTGTGTTACCAACACTGTTTATAGTGGGTGCTGCTGACCTCGACTCAGGACGTAGTGAATGGGTGGGCGAAGTACCTCCCCAATCCCACCGGCAAGTCTTCCAGTGTGTAAACTGAGTCTGGGGTCTTTGGATTGGGCTTTCCAATCTCTGGAGTTGATGTCACTGAGGTGGTCAAAAAGCTCTTCAGTAGCAAGGCTCCAGGGGTGGAGTTTCTTAAGGCTCTTGACGTTGTGGGGCGTTTGTGGAAGAGGTTCATAGCTGTGTGTGAAGCGCCTGGGATAAGAATCAGCTCTTCTAAATCCGAGACCATGGTCTTGAGTTGGAAAAGGACAGAAAGACTTCTGGTTAGAGACAAGGTCTTGCCTCAAGTGGAAGAGTTAAAGTATCTCGGGTTCTTGTTCACGAGTGAGGGATACATGGAGCACGAGATCGATAGGCAGATTAGTGCTGTATCTGCAGCGTTGTACCGATCTGTCATGGTAAAGAGAGAGCTGAGCCAGAAGGCGAAGTTCTTGATTTACCGGTCGATCTACATGGTCACGAGCTTTGAGTAGTGACCAAAAAAATGAGATTGAGAAGCTTATTGATCCGGGAGGTTCTCAGAGTAGATCCACTGCTCCTCCACATCGAGGGAAACCAGTTGAGGTGGCTCAGGCATCTGGTTAGGATGTCTCCCGGACGCCTCCCTGGTGAGGTTTTCCGGGCATGTACAAATGGGGGGAGAGCCCAGGGAAGACCCAGGACACGCTGGAGGAACTATGTAACTTGACGGGCCAGGGAATGCCTTGGGGTTCCCCTGGAGGAGCTGGTCCAAGAGGCTGTGGAGAGGGAAGCCTGGGTCTTTCTTATGAGGCTGTTGCCCCGCGACCTGATCCGGGATAAATGTCACCCATTAGTGCATCGTGAGTATAAGTGGCATTCTCATAGCTCCCTCTAGTGGATGCATAATTCTATTGGTCAATGCTATAGGTTCGTTACGTGATTCATTTTGCTGTGGAAGCCAGGGGAGCAAAATATAAAAGATGAAAGATCACCACAGAATAGAGCCAGGTAGAAGTAACTTTATGTACCCCAGCTTTAATGTTGAATGTACAAAATTATAATCTGCACAAAACATGCGGACATCTTTAAGGTGAACAAGATTTATCAGAACATGTTTCTGATCATGGTTAAACTTTACAATAAGGGTCCCTTTAATAACATCACTTAGTGCAATAATAAGCATTAATAAACTAATAAATAAAGTATTAACAACGACATAATTTTAACATTAAGTAATACATTACTAAGCAGATCCTCCCCTTGGCCCTTTGTCCTATCCTTAAGAACAAGTTGTTAACAATACTGAGAACGTTACTAGAGAGACCCCTTGTTTATTAATGCTTAATAATGCACTTAATAATATTAATAAAGGGATCCTTATTGTAAAATGTTACCCTGATGATGAAATGAGGAGTTGAAAAAACAAAGCTAATTATAATATATATATATAAGAAAAAGAAGAATATGGTGACTTTCAGATTAAATTTGTGAGAAAAAACTTTTAGGAATTTTTAAAGAATTCCAAGCTTTGTTTGATCCTCCTTATTTTCCTGGACTATTATTTGTGTGTTTTTGATTTGCAAGCTTGTAGAAGAGAAGATTTCAGTCATTGAGCCTAAGCGCTCACAAATCAAAAGAAATCACAAGAACAGAAAAGAGAACCTTTAGGACATGGTGCAAAACTTTAATTATGGTTGATGACATTTTGTTCATTGTCTAAGAGTTCCTGATTGGTGACATTTACCTTAATTGTAATTTGCACAAAAATAATTATGTTGTGCAGATGAATAATGGTTTTGGGCACACAAGAATTAAATATAAAATCCCGTAAAGGTCATGTTTCAGTTGTAGCGGAGGCAAATTGATAATTTTATCTGGTATGATCATGAAGATGTAATAGTCTATATAAATATAAAATATTAACCTGCAAGGTATTTATCGTAATTAATCAGAAGATTCTAGGATTTAATTCAGAAGATCTAGGTTCTTTGCTTTTTCAGTGATCTACCACACTTCGTGTTACTTCAAGAAAGAGTCAAGTTTATAAAAGTAAGAATTTATTTTACAAACAATTTAAAACATGACAAATTGGTTAACTATTATTTACTGTGAATGGATAGAGCTAAAGGTGATGTAGGAACCTATGTGTAAATGCGGTGTTGGTCAGAAATTCCGAATCTCGGCAAGCGGCGTCTCCGGATGAAAAAGAATTTGGTTTGCTCTAAACTAGGATGTTATCTTCAGAAGCACATTCAGACGCAATCTCTCTGTGTTCTACCTCACCCTTTTGATGACCCTCGTCACAGATCCGGATGTCAGAGATGTCAGATGACCACTGGGCACCCAGGTCCGTAGATTGACCGCAAGCACCAACTTCTCCAGTCCAAAAGATATCACCAGGCAGCACAGGTGCGTCTCAGGAGTAACTCTTACCCCCAAATTCCACTACCTCCGCTCCGGTCCGCCCCCGCCTTCCGCAGCCGCTCGCTTCTGAACTCAATTTTTACTGGTACCCGCTCTACAACGGCTCCGCTCCGGTGCGGAGACCTGAGGTGGGCAAACAAGCATGCGCGGGATTTTCGAGATCTTGCGATACAGTCCGAGCAATAAACGTGGAAGTTAGATCCAAACACCCGTTGTGTGGGAGAAGCATCGGCATGAATGAACTGTTTAATCTGCCCATCATTTGTGTTGAGAGATCAGCAGTGTTTGGATCAACAAAGTGTGACTACTTTGATCGTAGAAACTGTATTTATGGCTTACTTTTGTGCCTTTAAAGTTCAGCCGCCATTGATAGTTGTTAAAAGTTGTTAAACCTGTTCATATGAAACAAAAAACTCATTTTGTTTATCGATTTATTGTGAAAAACGGAAGTTATTCTTGCTCCTTTTCCTGTTGGGCAGTTGTGATTTCTGTCCATTTACTGCGGAGGTGCTCCGGCGTCCGGCGAAAATAGGATCGATTCTATTTTTGCCGGATGCCGGAACAGAGGGCGGCGTACGGCGCCGCACTGCCGGAACACGGCCGCAGTAGTGGAATTGCTCTGATTGACTACAACGGGACCGATTTTGCTCCGGCGTTCGTGTCGGAGCGGAGGTAGTGGAATTTGGGGGTTAAGGAGTTGAACAATATCAGCTTTGTTCTGCAGGAACTGTTTGCTGTCTCAGCTTTGCAGGTGCAAAAAGGTTTTGACTGCGTGTCAAAATCTTTGATGGTTAAAGAGATATGCTAAAGATGGCCAGTCTAAAGCTTTCTCTTGAACTGCAAATTACTCAAAGTGATTTGGTTTTAAAGAATTGATGTTATTATTTTTACAGCCAATCAGAGGCTAACAGGTTTTAGAGATGTTACCAAGACAACTCAGAAACACACCCTCTTTGATATGGAGGCTCTGATCTGGGTGTAGCGTTATTAAGATCCTATTGTCTGCCCTTAACAGCTGCCCCTTCACACAGTAACAACTGTAGGAATCGCCAAGGTCGGATGCTGGTTCCAGTATGTTTACATTCCAGGAGAAGAGACAGAAGAAGAGAACGCTTTCCATTAATTAATCAAAGTACTTTATTCGTGATAAAGCTAATCAGAGCATATGTTGATCAAAAATAATCAGGTGAATGATCTGTGAAATAAAGATGTCATGAGTTATGTGTTTAATGAATAAACAGGACTGCACCACACAGACTGATCTACATTACCATGGAAACGCATGACACATAGTTCTCAACCAATCAGAACTTTCGTCTGTGGTAGGGCAGAATCTGGGTTGTTTAATGAAGTTGTCCAATCCGGTTTACTAAGATTTGTAAACAACTAGGGGATATAAAACAAGGCAACGCCATTTTATGTTCAGTTCCATGTTAACCTCAGCTCTGTTCGATCTGAGTTCCAAAGGAGTTACATCATACTCTCAATGTAGTTTTCAACCAGCTCTCGATCCATCACCACAAAAGAGAGGTGCAGACTGGCCAGATGCACTTTCCTACTTTAAGCTGAGAACTGTCAAGCTGGAGATTTCCGTCGTTTGAACAACAAGACGATGTCCCTTCAAAATAAGAGTGAACTCGCTGTCGCCTGCCGCTGCTACCGGAGTCAACCCTCAGACGGGCTTTGTAGTGTTGCGACCGCTGTTTCACCAGCTCCACACATCTAAAGGTCCGAGGACCTGGCAATTCCTGATCTACACGGGAGGCTCCACATGGTACGTGGTTACGGCAAAATGGCGGCTCATGTCATCAGCTTCTGAAGCCTCGTGGTAGCCTAGTCATAACAACCAGATTCGCTACGTCAGCCTAGAGATTCTGAACCACACACACACACACACACACACCAACACAAAACATCCAAATCCATATGCATCCATCATTGAGATAGTCCTGGTAGATTGTAAGAATTTATAATTATAGAAATTAAAGATTCTTAAACGATTCCAACTCTCTCTTTTCTTGTCTCTCAGTCAATACAGAGTGTTTAAGTAAACTCCCTGATGATAAAAACAACCACTTCTGATTATAATATTTAGATCTAATTACAGTGTATAAAAATACAAACTACAGATCACTGCATGGGTAAAAGGTTAGCTATGTGTAATGGATTTAACTTAACCGTACTTGTTATTGTGGATGTGCAGGTGTGAGGACCTTGTCGTCAAAACATGGTGAACACATTGCAGGTTCTATTAGACAAACATAACATCCATTCAGTGAGCAAAGATTAATGAAGCATTTCATTATACTATGATTATTATAAGTAGTAATAAACAAATGTTTATTTAATGATTATCTAGATTATAAGTCATAGAAGTAGTTCATAATCATTCTTGAATTTAGCAACTGATTCGAGCTGGATCTTCTTTCTTCTGGAGGCAGACAGATGACGCCTTGGGAAAGAAAGTTATTGTTTATGATTCAGACTTGCAGAGTCTAAATCCCAGCTGTTGTGAAGGCTCATTTAAAGGGAACACATGCAATATTGTGTCTCCTTTCTGACCAGATGTTGAATAGATGGTAAAAGGTCAGACTGTACCCAAACTGGCCATTGCTGGATGCTACACAGGTCTCTTTTGACAGATTTTTGAGTGAAGAACAGTGACATCGCCAGAAGGTGCATCGTGTTCCCAGATGTTTTTTTTATCATTTTGTTTTGGATCTGCACTCATTTCTCTCATATTGAGCCTAAATCACGATTTCCTTCTACCCAACAAATCAGATTCTTTAGTTTAATTTAACAAAAAGTCACAGTGACAGATCCAGTTTTCCTTGAGACGGAGAGATTGGATTTTTTTTTTTGTCTGACTTCCTCAAACTCAACCTATTTTGCACTTTTATCATGTTACACTAAACAGAATTGTCTCCTTTAGGTCTGAAACTCAAATTTATTCATATTCAACAACCTTAATTTTCATCAGCTTGGCATGAAATGCTTAATTTTTGGCAGGTTTAACCTAAAGCAGCCCCACAGTGATATAAACCCTAATGGATTTTTGCTTTGACGTTCCTCCAGGTGTCATGTTTTCATGTTTACCTGCTTCCTAGTAACCTCTCCCGCTGGCGACAGATGACTGTGGCTAACTGTGGCCATGACCCATCTCACCCAGCTACCCTCTGTGGATCACAGAAGAATAAACCAGGTCCCAGAGCTTGACCCAGATGGATCAATGACAGGTTCAGGCCTCCATCGATCTGCAGACAAACAGACTGTCACTCAATCAGCACAACAGGTCTTTTTAAAGCTATAAATAGGACGACGTGCATGCTTGAAGCATGTATGTTTCTGTGAAATGGAAGAAAAAAGGAAAAAAGTCTTGTTAATTGATGATAAAACGTGTAGATGTGTAAGGTGGCCGATCAATAGGAACAATTCAGCAGCTGCCCGAACCTCCTTTCTCACCTCGGAACAAAACCTCCACACCTACTCGTACCATTTCAGCCCCGAGTAGGAAGGGTTTTCTTTTTTCCTCAAAAGAGCCTGCTGTCCTTAAAAGCAAATCCATTTCTCCCTACAAAGCAGTGGAGAGGAGAACACAACTAACAGCTGGCACTCAGAGAGCGAAGCTAATGGGATGGACTTCCACTTCTCTGTAATTAACACAAACTTTAGTTTTATTCAGGAATACTCAGAAAACTTGTGCATGTTTCTGCCCAAGTCCACCAGGTGTGTTTCTGGCATTAAAATCAATGTTTCTGCAAAAACAAAAACTCCACCCAAGCCGACATATGCTGCTCTAAAACAAAACTATGTTATTTTAGTGTGACTTTGTGTGATTTTTAGTAAAATTATGTTTAATAAATACAAGAAAATCTGCATTAGACAACCAAATGAAGCTTTCCAGGAGTATGCACAGGGCTATGGCGCCTCGTGTGGCCCCTCGCCCCTTCTAAAGTGGCTTTTTTGGGTTGCAGCTGTTAGGTATTTTCATTTTCCCATCCAGGGTTACCTGATGGGAAAGCTCACCACGCAGGGGTTTTATTATCAAGCTGATCAATTTAACCCATACCGATTTTATTAACAATAAACCATTTAGACTTTTAAAGTGGAGCGAGAGAGATAAAATGATACACACGAGTCGGTGGTCTCTGCTCTCTCGTCGTACCAAAGCCCTCTCAAGAGAATGTATTAAAAGACACACGGAAATGACAAAACGCACACACATTTAGGGAGACAAGCATGCGCTGGCACAGGGCGGTCTTACTGATAAGCTAGGACTGGGAAGAGGCAAGGTCAAGCGCCTGTCTGTTGCCCGGGAAGAATAAGCTGGATGAGTTTCGTTTAAAATAATGTATCCATAATTTATCCAACAGCAGCCTATAAGGTTACAGCTTTGCATGAATCATCTGGCTCAGAAATCAAACAACTATCTTATTTTAATACTCGGGTGTGCAGCTTCCTGCCATTCTACCGCCTGCACGAATTAAAAATATTTGCATTTTCACCAAAATGTCTTTTTTAATGTTGAACATTTAGTTTATCTTCCTGATGCAGGAAACAGCTCTGCACATTTTTACAGGAGAGAGGTGAAATATTTCATATTAGTAATCATCAAATAAAAGAATATTAATCATTATGCAACCTAAAGAGAGACAGAAAGATGCATTTTTGATTCAGTCAAAGTCACTTTCATTTTTATTTTTGTTTTCTGCCTCATCCTTGTTTTAGTTTGTTTCCGTTTCTCTTCTACAAAAGCATTTTAACTCTTTCACTTCCTCATCACAAAAAAGGTGAATCGATGGGGCAACAAGGGCAATCAAAAGTCATTTTTTGCTTTTATTTACTCTGATTTCAGAGTCTTAAACTGTGTCTCTTAGAGCTTTGCAATACTTAAACGAGTTGACAGTCGGATCATAAAAACGGAGAGCAGGAAAAACATTGGTGGGATCAAGGTGAGTGTGTGTGTGTGTGTGTGTGTGTGTGTGTGTGTGTGTGTGTGTGTGTGTGTGTGTGTGTGTGTGTGTGTGTGTGTGTGTGTGTGTGTGTGTGTGTGTGTTTATAGGGCATAAAAGGAGAGAGAGAATAAAAAAATGTTGTAGTGAGCCAAGCAGAGCAGAGATGATGATTTGTGACTCCCTCCTGTGAGCCGGCGTTATCCGAACGGCCCTCCAGGGCCGGGTGAAAAGCCTCCCGGTCGTTGTGAGAGGAAACCGGAGCTCTCAGCTTCTTGTCATCATAGTTTTATTTACATTTCAGCGCCCGGGCACCACTCAGGAAAAAATGATACATGGCAGCCAGAGCATCAATATTTTGTAGTAGTGATGATCTCACACACACACACACACACACACACACACACACACACACACACACACACCATTCTATTGTCTCAGGATGATGCTGCTGCTGATGCTGCACAAGGCTCTGACTCTGATCTTCGGCTGCAGACCTGCACAGGCGAGCAGCAGATCCAGCGCTGAGACTTTATAATAACTTCATCACTGAGTTTCTTTCTCTCTAATTAACTCTCAAAACTTAATCAAGGATTATTTAATGAACATGATTGCATCATCGCGTCCAACTGAGCGGCCCACTCTTCTGGGCTGCTGCACCCCTCTGATTACTTTTAAATCCTTCCAAAAAAGCTCGGCCATCGTTTGATAAGGCTGCAAGAACACTCCCCCTGCTGGGACTAAAATTAGGCCAGATGTATGATCTAAAGTGATGAATGGTCCTTTAGGACTTAATTAGTGCCTGCTATGTAATTAGCTCAAATCTGCCACATTCCCTCACAGATTTTGGAGAGCTTTTCTGACTGTGTTGCAGCTATTTTTTAGTCGGACTTGAGTGCCCCCTTGCTGGACAGGACCCAGAGTAACTCTCATATGGGACCAGATCAATTCCAAATCATTCACATTTTCCAGGTGGTCAGGGGGAACACTGAGAACACAGCTGAACCCTTCAAACCGGTGACCTTTCTTCCTGCTGAAGCGCCTGACATCGACTGAGTCGGTGGAGGATCGAGAGCTCATGAGCCGCTTCCAAAGAGAAAACACCTAAGGGAGTTCAGCTCTGACTGATTCTGATGCTGACCAAGGCTTTATTGGTTTGAAACATTTGAGTCAAAAGAAAAGAAATAACGTTGCACTGTAAAATAATTTGAAACATTTGAGTCAAAAGAAAAGAAATAACGTTGCACTGTAAAATAAAAATAAAAAACTTAGATTTTACGATAAAATAGCGGCAGCTGGGGTTGCCAGAATGGTACTGTAAAATTATGGGTAAACATTTTTGTTCTTTTATGGTAAAAATATATATTTTTTGTTGTTTATATGTTTAAAAATGGTACTGAAGTCAGTATTTTACTGTAGAAGAAAAAGTTTTTACTTGAAGAAAAAACATTGTTTTACCATAAAATGAACATTAAAAAATATCTATAAAATAAAATTTGTGGCACTAAAAACAAAACGTTTTCCCACTAGAAACAAAATTCAAAGGGTTTTCCTCATTAAATACAATCACTTTTCACTGTTCAGTTGATAGAATGAAATAACCGATTAACAGCCATTATGGTCATAACCAGTTATAATAACTTTGCCCATTTAATTGCTGCTCACGTCGTTCAACAGGGCTTGTGTGTGAAACTGAGGCAGTCAGAAGCGTTGAGTCTGTGTTAACATCAGTACTGAATAGCAGCGCAGCCTTCGCATGCATTCACGAGTCGGGTCGGTTCAGTCATGCCTCACCTAAATGTCGCTAAGCACACTGGGAAACAGGAAGTAAACTCCTTACACCATTACCAATTAAAAGCTGTATTTTTTAAATGAATAAATGTAAAAATCGTAGTGTTTTATTGTTATAAACTTTAAGGAAATTTTCCGTTACAAACATGATGCATGAGTCTTTTGTGTGATTCTTCTAACTGCATTACAACTTAGTTCTTTTTTTTAGACAGAAAAAGGTTGTTTTGCCTTCTTTTTTGCTGACGTTTCAACTACTCCTGCAATCTTCTTCAAAGCTCACCACTGTCTGAAGAAGACTGCAGGAGTAGTGGAAACATCAGCAAAAAAGGTAAAACAACCCTTTTCTGTGTTAAAAAAGAACCAAGAAATGCATGATACAAGAGTGCTTTACAGTAGGATTATGTCATTTTTTTCAAAGAAAAATGTACAAATGAGTGTTTTCACTAATTAATTTCATTTTTTTCCTGTCATGGTTTTATGGTTTATCATTGTTACATATACAGCTATTTTTTACAGTGTAGATTAATCTGAAGTCTGAGAAGTGTGTTGCTGACTGACTGTTGAGGCATCCTGAAAAACCACAAGTCCAAACTGAAGCGAGACGCGTCCTTCTGGATTCGGATCTCAAACAATCCCCTTCTCAAGATATTGGATTTGGCAAAACAAACGATTAAACCAACTTTTGACTTCATTTGATTCCAAACTCTTTTCTTTGCATCATTTCAAAAACACAACTAAGAATAGGTCAGATCAACTTTCATAAAAGCAAACTTTAAATCATTTTTTGTATTTTTTGGGTGTTTATTCATTTATCTGAAAACTTTCTATGGTTTACAACAAGAATAAAAAACTAATGAAAATGTGTAATTGGTGCATTTTCTGTTTAATCAGAACAAAGCTAAATGATTGTCCCTGAGAAAGTCGAGATAGACTCTCAATCAAAAATAGAGAAATAAGGCCATATTACAGATACAAAAATAACAGCTAAATAATGGTATTAAATTGAATTATTAAGAAATTGTTTTCTCTTAAAGGTAAACATCAGCTGTAATACTGTTTTCTTGTATTGTTTTTAGAATTTTTACAATCAATAAATTTTTTCTAACAGCAAATTCAATCAGAGACAAATTAAAATGTCAATAAATAAGAAGTCAAATACAATAAATGAGTAAAATAAAACACAGAAATAAAACTTTCACTGAGTTTGAGTTTCACACTTTTCCACATTTTTTAATGAAAAAGTCTTTCATGTCTTTATGGGTTTAATATAAATAATAATAATTTAATGTGGTGATTCTTTGTGTCTCAGCTGCACACGGCTCTGTGCTGGGCTGAATAATTTTCCAAAATAAAATGTTCGACAGCAGGAGCGTCCGACAGATATCCGACGGCTTTCAGTCTTAAGTGGAAGAGCAGCAGCCTCTCTCCCACTTAGGATAGTGGGCTATTTAGCCTGACAGCCATTAAATATGAATTAAAAACCACACAGGCCTCTTTTCCTTCCAAAATGTCATTACATATCTTTATGGCGGCCGATTGTTGAATAAGCAGTTTGCAGGACTCCCTGGGGGCGAGGCCGGGGATGAGAGTGGAGAGGATGGAGGCAGGGGAGGAAGAAGGGGAAGAGATAGCGGGATGGGATGGGGGGGACAGGTGGACTGATGGGGGGACAGAACAAAAACAGACCCAGTTTGGATGGCAACATTCAGACATGGAGGATGGAGAGAGAGCAGAGGAAGAATGACGAACAAGCAAGTTGGATGCAGCGGATGAGGCCTAATAGCAGCTAAAATGGAATCTACATTACTGGTCCTAACTGAGTGCACTACTTCAGGGGCCGGGCCCCAAAAGGAGCAAATAATAGCGCTGGCTTGAAGTGGTGCTTCAGTTTCTCTCCAGTAGATGAGGGAGATGTGTAGGGGGACATGAGATTGATGGGGGGAAGGGAGTACTTCACAGAGATACGGGCCTTCTTAGTATTTTCAGGGTTGTTAAAAATAATCAAAAAACAGGAAAAAAATAAAATAAAAAGGTCAGCGTGTGCTGGGTCACTCGTTTTATTGCTTAGTGTTTATGGCTTGGCCTGGATGCTCGGATTGCCAGCCTGTAATTACCCAACTGCAGCTCTAAATTGTGATGCTATTGTTGAAGAAATAAAGACGTCGCCATTGGTCTGTTTGTTCTTGAATACATCATTTGTTGGCCTAATAAAGCTAATTTCCCTGAAACGTATCTGATAAAGCCACGGACAATATGCATTTAATGATGTTGTTTTCACCGCCGCACTCATGTTTAACCTACAGAATAAAGCTTCAGGAGGTAACTGAGAGAAAGAAAGAATAATGAAAAAAGACCGTCATACATTCTTTATTTGCTGCATTATAATATTCAGTCAAACGCCTCCTGACATAGTGTGACTTCAACAAAAGAGCCGAACAAAAGTACGTTATAATGGCAATTGTTATTCCCCCGAGGAGTGATGTTTTTTTACTTTGGGCTTTTTAAATCTGCTCTGCAATTTGACTTCAGTTTGCTGCTGGGCTCATTGTTTCTGCAGGTAACGGAAGTAAAATCACACAAAAAAATCACACAATTCTTTCCTTTTTGAGAAGAAAAGAAAACAAGCTGGGAGATATCTGTAATTTATGAGAAAAGGTTTAATCATAACTGATGCACTTTTTACGTGATTCACGAAAAACACGAGGCGCTAAACCAGAACAACGAATTGCTTATTAAAAGGTGTGGAACGCAGAAAAAAACTTTTTTAATAATTATTTTTGTTCATAATAGGTCACTCTGAGTATTTCATGCAGGCTGAACATGAAAATAGTCTCCTACACCTATCTCCTGCATTAGCTTCTGATAGAAAATGCACTCGGGGATTTGAAAAGCCCGACAGATCTACCTCACACTTTAACATTCATGGACTCACCCTTCTTGACTCACGATGGGGAAGGCTGTTGTTAGTTTGGCGTCCAGGAAACAGCAGAGAACATTGTGACAAGTAGAAGCTAACCATAGCAGCTCCACCACACAGCAAAACTCCTCCAGTCGCACGTTATTTGTGGAGATAAAACATCAACGTTAGAGAGCAAAAGATGTCAGCAGTGTCACGTTGCTGTTAGCAACTTAGAGGCTCTCCAATAATCAGGAAATGAGACTCCAAATCCTCTCACAAGCCGAGGTAAAAATGTTGGAAAAAAACAAGTGAACTTGGTGTTAATGAGCCCTCTGGTTGCTTGGAAGCACATCAGTACACTCTGATCATAAATAGGAGTTGGAATATCTAGTCTCAGTCTAAGGATAAAATAACACACCTGTTGAAAGTTGCATTTGGTTAGGTGGAGTAGATGGAGTAGATGTATCTCAGTGACATCCCCCTGAATCAGTACCTTGACCAAAACAGTTTGGGTTAGGGTTAACTCTAATCAGAAAGTGGGCAATGTGAGCACACCGCATGCTCCAAAGTCACAATTGCTCTAAGAAATTTTCACAAGATTTCCCATCTGATCAGGGAATGTTTGTGGGTGAAATCTGTACGTGTGTAGTTGTATTTTTATTGTGTTGCTAGACACCACCACACTGTAGGACCAAAACAGATTTTTATCTCATGTTTTGAAAATCATTCGACAATTTTTAAACCCTGCCAAGTGAACTGAGTCTTAGTTTGTCAATTCAAATATGTTAAAAGTTAAAATTGAATTATGTAAATACATAACTTGTTAGGGTTTGTTGAAAATCTCTCCTCTGAATCGTCTTTGTCTTTTTTTTATTCTGGAGAATTTGATAGGCCTAAATGAAAAATGATTACCCTCTTTGGTTACTTAGTGAAAGGACGTGCTGAGCTCAAATTTAAAGCTATACTAGCATAATCTTATAAGTTTTAAATTGAACCACAATACTAACTGAGAGGCTTCACAAAATACCCTTAAACTTCAAATCCTGTCCAATAATTGTATTTCAATCCCTTTACCATGAAAGTTTGCTTTGCCTTAAAGTTTGAGCGAAACACTACAGAGGAAGCCTCCAGGTAAAAGAGCATGACTGCTACCACGCAGGCTTAACAGCTGATTAGCTCCCCAGTTGCTGCACACTAAACCGCATGAAAAGTCACATGCAAATGTCACTTCAGTTTAAACTCTTTTGTGGCGCTCATTCCATATCTTCCCAGTGCTACAGGAATGTTAAATTACTTATGCTGCTTTATTCTCCATTTCTGATGTTTTCCTCCAGTTTACCACTGAATTTATCCTCACATTTTCTTGAAATAAGTGCATATAAACCTATGGTCAGGAGACAATTTGTGTCTTAATGTGATTTTTTATTTATTCAAAGTTTTGTGGACAAAAACAGTGAAAGGAAGAAAGACAATTATCTTTTCTATAGTGCCACGAGGTGCATCCCAAAAATAAAAAAATAAAAACAGATAAAATAGTCCAATTCAGAGCTGCGTTAGCAAACGCACGTTCACCGTGAGTCTTGCACCGCATCTTTGGAACACACAGCAAGAGTTCATTAGCCGAGCGAAGAGCCTAAGTGGGCACATAGGAATTCAGGAGCTCTTCTAGATAACCAGGGAGCCATGGTATGTACGATTTTGTAAGTAAATAGAAGAATATTAAATTTCACCCTGTAGGTCACTGGGAGCCAGTGCAGCTCAGCTAGAACTGCGGTGATGTGATAATATTTCTTTTTTTTTTTTTTTGGACCTTCTAAAGGCGGCCGATCACATTCTCATTCACACCAATCAAAAGAGA
Organism: Nothobranchius kuhntae; assembly: GCA_006942095.1. Lineage (NCBI taxonomy): Eukaryota > Metazoa > Chordata > Actinopteri > Cyprinodontiformes > Nothobranchiidae > Nothobranchius > Nothobranchius kuhntae. The sequence goes on along the minus strand of SSNQ01033570.1, from coordinate 4,881 downwards.
GTTAGCATAATCAAGCCTAGATCTAATAAAGGCATGAATGATGGATTCCAGATGTTTTTGTTTCAGGATGTTCTTAGGAGGCTTTTTCTGTGTGAATGAAAAATAAAACAGAACTTTGTGGTGGCATTTATTGGTTTGATTGGTGATAGATCTGCATCCAGCCTAACCCCCAGACTGATCACTGTGGGGTGAGCATTTATAGGAAGAAGAAGGCCTGAACTTGTCATTTCATTTATAGACCTAGGTCTAAAAACGATAGACCATCTTATCCTCATTTAAACTGAGAAAGTTGGAGGAAAGCCATGCTCAGATGTCTTAAAGGCAATCATTCAAAGAGCTAATAGACCCAGGTTGATCCAACAAGTGTCATGACTCCCAATCCTTCCCCCTCCTCATCCTTCTTGCAGCACATCTGGTCTCATCATCAAGCCCCAGCCAAGTCCTGTTTCCCTGACCACCACAATCAGCTTCATCCACTTCACCTGCTTCTGACTCCTCAGCTCATCACTCACACCTGTTTTCTCTGCTACAAAAGAACCAGCCATCCAGTCATTCAGTGCCAGATTATTGAAGACTTCGTGGCAGTAAATTCTCCAGCAATTCACCCTGCCTGATCTCTGCCTCTGGACCTCGTTTTTCTCCTGACCCCTGCCTGAACTCTGCCTGCCTCCACGACCTTCGCCTGTCCTCAACCTCGCCTCTTGCCTGTTCCCCATATCTGCATGTCCGATCTGGTTTTGACCCTTGCCTCCTCTCCGACTCTGTCTCCAGCCTCGCCCAACTCTGGTAACTCTGCTTCAAATAAAGATTTTTTTATATATTTTTACTGTGTTTGGCATCTTCACGGGTCTTCCTAGTTCAGTTCTTGACAACAAGAGGTAGATCTGATAATCATCGGAGTACAGAGTAGAGAATGTTTAGCAATAATAGAGGCAAGGGGTAACATGTATATGGTGAACAATAGTGGTCCAAGGATTTACCCCTGTGGAACACCCAAGAGAAGTTGAAGATAAAATGAGGAGTAGTCACCATTGTGGACACAGAAAGATGTCTCAGTCAGGTATGATTTAATCCATCCTAATGCACAACCGTCTACGCAACCCATGATGCGAATCTACCCAGAAAGATCTCATGGTCGCAGGCGCGCAGATAGGGTGGGGGACGGGGGGGTCCTGTCCCCCCCCAGATTCAGATCGACCCCGATCCGTCCCCCACACTCGGGCCAGAAAGAAAACAAAATTGTAGGTTAAGCATTTGAAGCTTTTTCCAATTAGATTGAATAAAGTATGATGTAAACAAACACCAGTTAGATTAGGGTGACCATACGTCTTCTTTCCCACATGTCCACTTTTCACTCTCTGTCCGGGGCGTCCGGGGGGGGGGTTCCTACATTGATCAAAATGTCCAGTTTTTCATCCAGGAGCAGGGATCGAGTTATGGGGGGCTAGATATCTTTCAGAGAAAGATCCAATTTCTACCTATATTACAATATTTATGGACTCTCAGCGTTGCGGGATTCTGTTGAGTGGAGAGGACGCAGAGCGCTGATCATTGGTGCGCCCGCTGCGTCACGATACATTCTCATGGTGGCGCAACAAAACATTATTATTATTAACACATGATCATTCATTTCTGTTTATATCCTCTGGTACTCTGTCTTTTATTCGTTCCGCTCATCGTGTGCTGCTGTGATTTCACCTCACTGACGCAGCATCGAAACGCGCACTCCGCTTTGCGGTCAGGAGATCCCTTTGATCTGCTCAAAAGTAACTGATGAGGTGAAAAAGTAAGAATCCAGTCAACATTTTTTTCTGGAGAGTTTAGAGGAGATGCAGGAAGATGAGAGACAGACAGGACAGGAAAATAGTTAAATAAAAACAAGAAAACAAAACTTGAAAGTAAAATGTAGGTAGATTTATCTCCATTACACATTTTTACCTGTATAAAACAATAAGTTATACTCATGTCATATTTATACATCTGGCACAATTCAGATCACCTTCAGATCTCAGTCACACACCCAGGGCCGTTTCAAGGCATTTTGGAGGTCAAGGTAAATTATAAAAAAGAGCAGATGCATTACATATGGAAAACAAAGTGGGCCACATAATCATAAAAGTAAAACTAAAATATAAAATTTATAAAGAGCTTTATATATTTATTTAGAAATGTAAACTTTCCAAATATAATGAAAATGTCTAAATAACGTAAAAATACGAAGGAACATCTGTTGGTCAGAGGCTGAAAAACTTGGGAACCACTGCTCTAAGTGATAAGTGAATATCGTTTTTTAAATATATTTTATGTGCAGTTTTTTACATAGGGCTTTTAGGTTTTCTGTAAAGATTGGTATGCTGGAAATCAGTTAATGTTTAAATAAAACATGTTTTGCAAAAATCATGAGGTTTTGGTTAGTAATCGATTGGGAGAATAACAAATTGCTGAATTAAATAGTGTTGATGAGGCAGAGCTTTGTTGCCAGTGTTCCATTGCATAATGGCTTCAAACACGTATGTAATAGTGTTGTTCTTACGTAAAGCATTAGGTTAAACTACACAAACTCACTGAGCTCTAGTTAAGGCTCTTGCAATAGTTTGTGTATGTGTATGTGCGTGTGTATGTGTTTGGGGGAGGGTACATTGGAACTTTGTCACGTATGCGGGAAGCTGATTGTATCTGCCAATCAGAGGCCAAAGCCTACAGGTTGTGCCGCGCACCAGGCCCCCAGACTCTGGAGCTCTCTCCCTGAGCCTGAGATCAGAGGACTTATTGGTTTCCTTTAAAAAACAGCTGAAAACTCACCTGTTCAGGCTTTGGTGTGAGCTTCAGGTTTGATTATTCAACACTACCTTCTCCTCATTCAGCTCTTTCCACCAATTCAGCTTTTCCTGGGATCCACTATTTACCTCTTTCTTATTCATTTTCTCTTTTCCTTCCCTCACTTTTTTTCTCCACAAGGTCTTACTCCTCCAAATAGTTTTATTTTTAACCATCTTTTAATCTTTTTGCTTGTGAAGCGCTACATGACTTTTGTCTTAAGAGGCACTATAAAAATGATATATTCATCTTCTAAAGATAATCCTATCAGATATTTCTACCATGTGTGGTGTGTTAAGGGTGCTGTGGTCTGCTCTGAAGCACGTAAGAGCCACTCCAAACATAAAACCGGGCTTTTAAACATGCTGCATTTTCTTAGTGTGGTTTTGAGGACAAACGAACATGCAACTTGTTGAATGTGATGTCTAGCAACCAGAAAGCCATGTTTGTTTACTCCAAAGTTCTTGCTTGATCTCGTGAGATTTCCCATCTCAGGTGTTTGTTTGTGTGCAAAATAGGGTTCATGTAGTTTTTGTTGTGTTGCCTTACACCACAAATGTTGGACTAAAACTGTTATACAGTATCTGTGATTTTTTTTATCACCACGTGTGTGGTCAAGTTTTAAAGATCGGCCGAAGTAAAAACACAGCTGTGTGAACCGGGCTTTTAGATTTTGTTTCGGACTGCGTCCAATCACCAGCAGCCTCCTTTTGGTATTTTCTTGAGGCACTGCTGCATGTAAATGTCTTATTCTCATTTAAGAATATTCTTTTATACTGAATCTATGTAAACAAGACACTCAAAATCAAATAAAAATAAATTAAATCATGTAATTTTAGGGTTTCTTACTTCTCGTAAACCAAAAAAATGTCCAAATTTAAAATGTAGAAGCTACAAAATATGTATTTGTAATAAATTTTGGAAGTTCTTTGTTACTACCTATAAAATTAATAATTTAATTGATTTTTGACATCTGGATTAATACATATTATATGGGGTCATTTGGATTTAATCATTTGTTAATCAGACTCTATGTTTGTCTTAACGTATTAGGATGCCAGAAACTAAATTCACTGTGGTGAAAATGTAGAGCGAGTTCATAAATGGTCTGAATTCACTTGTTTATGTGCTCTGAACACAAAACGATGCAGGTGCTGGTGTTACTGTTTGATCGATTGATCGGCTGATTGACAAACGCAGCAGAGAAAAGGTTTTTGTGCGAAGACGCAACAGAACAGATGAAGAAATGAGCATAAAGACAGAAAGACGAGCCGCTCGTCCTTCAGTGCCACAAATTGGATTTTTATTCCACCGTGATGGGTCAATATATCGTTCCGTCTGAAACACTATCTGTTGCTGTCAGATGTTCTTCTACACAAACAAAAACAGCTCTTTAGCATTTAGGGGATGTCTTAAACACCTTGCATGGAGCTGGAGCTTTGAGATGAGACTCATTGCCCCGTTTTTCCCCAAATTAAACCCTGTATGGTCTGATCTTTAATATTTCTGTGAACACACAGAGGTGCACAGCTTCACTTGCACTCTCCTTCCCACATTGCTCTATTTAGTGTGTGTGTGTGTGTGTGTGTGTGTGTGTGTGTGTGTGTGTGTGTGTGTGTGTGTGTGTGTGTGTGTGTGTGCTTTCACTCCTGTCAGTCCACTTAAGGGCCTTTGGTTTCAGAGAAGGCCATTGTATTTCCTCCATTGCCTAGCAACCATCACCAAGGCCAGCGGTCCATTGTTGCGGAGGCTGAGCACCTGAATTGCCTGCTGCCTGTTTCTACTTTTCAAAATTGTACTGTAATTTCACAAAGTGGTGTTTCAGCATTAGAGAGAAGCAGCCATGCTCCAAATTGGAGGGCTATGAAAATTGGGGTAAGCTTCATTTGGTGGTTTCGCATCAGGAGCTGGTGCGAGTTTGCAAAACGCAACAAAAACGGTGAAGAAGACGCTCAAAGCATATTGTGCAATGAAAAACAAACACTTATTGATTTATATAGACTACTCAACCTGTTTTGTGTGTGTGTGTGTGTGTGTGGGGGGGGGGGGGGAAAGGGGGGGAAA
>SSNQ01033569.1:0-22621 GCA_006942095.1 Nothobranchius kuhntae | reverse complement strand
GGTTTACTGTGATGCTCACCTGTTCCAGCCAGATACCTGCATCATGGGGTTGATCTGAGCTGAGGAGGAGACTCCTGTTGTTTTGTTCATCTTCATCATAATAACGACAACATTAGATGACAACAGGTGCTCACATAGGTTTGTGCTGATGAACATGTCTGAGCAGCTTGACCACGTTGTTGTGTGTCGGGGGGGAAACACGACAGCAGCCACAGAGCCGTGCTGGTTTGAGCGTGTCGCTGCTCGCTGGAGTTATATCAGCTCTGTCTGGACGTTAGTTGGAAAACTTTCTCTTTCAGTCGTGAACACATTACTGAGCGGCTAGAATCTCCGTTTCTGGGCTTCAACGTCAGAAAACAGCTGAGTGAACTCGGCGCTGAGTGAGAGGAGTGTAGTTTGTCCGAGACAGCGGAGCTGCAGACACAGGTGTTCTGAGAATTTCTCCTACCCGGTAAACCGTCCTACCCGTTGTTACTGAGCATGTGCGCGCATGCGCACAACAGAAAAGGGGAATGCTACTCAGCTGTCATATTTGCAGGAAAATAGACAAGTAGTAAGAATTAGTACTTTTTCTCTTTTGTTAGGGTTAGGGTTAGGGTTAGGGTGAGGGATAGGGTTTGTGTCATGTAAAACAACGTAAAATTCTACTACGGGTAGGACGTTTTGCCAAAGTAGGACGTTTTCTCAGAACACCGGCAGCAGACGCTGGAAAAAACACAAAAGAGGGGGCGAGTCGGCTCCGCGCTAACGCCACAAAGCATCATGGGAGTTGAAGTCTTTGCGGTATAATCGGCCAGCGGGCCAGTTTTAATATATTTTTGATATTTATCTCGCGGGCCACATAAAAATGCTCCGCGGGCCGCATCTGGCCCGCGGGCCTTGTATCTGACACGTGCTTTGAAGAGTGGTATTTATGACTGCTGTTTCTTAAAATTCTGCTGATTTATCTCAATCTTCCAACAGGGAGAATGATGAACTTGATTGTGATTTTGGTGACAATTGTGCTCAGCAGAGTCATACATTGCACACTTTAGGAAAACACACAGATAGAAAATTTAACCTAAACAACAGAAAACAAATCTGTATAATATTTCATGCTATTTTACATCGTTATTTTGTTTTGTCTGGCAGCTGAGGCAACATCAACCAAGCTGATATAGCTGAGTTTCTCCAGACCCTCTCATAAGTTTGAATATATTTCAATTTATTTGAATGTATTTGAAAACGGATGGAAAAAGCATGAGCTTGTAAAAGTTCCCAACCCCACTAACTCGCTGCAGGATTACATTAACTACAGCAAGGCAGCTTTATATATGAAGCATATTTAAAACACAGGGGCAATTCAATGTGCTTTACAATTAGCATGAAATGGCACGACAATAAACAGGAGAACACAAATTAAAAATATACACAGATAGAATTATAATTTAGAGCTAAAAGGAAAAGACAGAATTAAGGTTGAGTAATTACATCACAGATTACAGTGGAGATGATGCAGCATAAGAAACAATTTATTCAAAGGCTGATGAGTGCATTAGGGTTTTTAGTTTTGTTATGAACAACATTAGGGTTGGGGCAGATCTGAGGTCATGGGGGAGTTGATTCCATATGTGAGTAGCATAGTAGCTAAAAGCATCTCCACCATGTTTTGTTCTGACCTGTGGCTCTACCAGCTGTTTGTTTCCAAGGGATCTGAGAGCCCTATTAGGTGTATATACTGGAATGAGATCAGACATGTATTTTGATCCCATGCCATTGAGTAATTTATAATCTAGTAGGAGCACATTGAAATCTATTCTGTAGTTTACTGGTAACCAGTGTAGAGATCTAAGAACAGGAGTGATGTGCTCCGTTCTCTTAGTTCGTGTTAAGACTCTAGCAGCAGCATTCTGAACAAACTGCAGTTGCTTCACAGCTTTTTTGGGAAGACCAGTGAGGAGACCATTGCAGTAATCCAGTCGACTAGAAATAAAAGCATGAATAAGTTTCTCAAAGTGTGGTCTGGACATGAGACCTCTGACTCTTGTTATGTGAAGAAGGTGATACAACGCTGATTTAGTTAAAGCCTTAATATGTCCAGAGAAGCTCAGGTCGGCGTCAATGATAACACCAAGATTTCTAACCTGGGTCTTTGTCTTTATTCCCCTGGAGTCTAGCTGAGCAATAACATCCATTCTATCCCTCTTGTTGCCAAAGACAATAGCTTCAGTCTTGTCTTTGTTTAGCTGAAGGAAGTTTGACTGCATCCAGCCGTTTACTTGTTCCAGGCACTGACGGAGTGAGTCCAGTGGCCGACAGTCACTAAGTGATCGGACTACAAAACTAAATGACTCATAAGATGTGAAACAGTCCGCCAGAAGCGACCCAGGAAGGTTCTCTTCGACCAGTCGTGTGTGTTCTGTGGGGGCCTATGACTCTTGGACACAACATGTAGGAGCCAAATATGTTGTTTCCTTTTCTTTGGTCTTGATGTTTTAATTGATATGTGGGCGTGTCATTATTACTGGTCGGAATAAAGGTAGTGATGTCATTGTTGGCGTCAGGCACTATTCCGGAAGGTCAAACAGGTTTTTGACCGCTGTGGCGTGAAGTTGTTTGAATGGGAAAGTAAGCGAATTACTCCTATTATTGTTTCACCTGGAATGCAATCAACATTAAACAAGAAGCATTATCATAACAATTCCACGCTTAAGGCTGTTTTTTAAGCAAATAGTAATTTAATTAGTCAACATCGGATCAACACAGAGCGTCAACCAGGTCCCGGTCTAACAGCCTCAGAAGTTTGAGTAATGGACTTGACTTCTACAATTTAGTCAAAAACCTGCCGTGGGGATGAGTGGACGTCGTTGGACGCTGTTGTCGCTGGTCGAAGGGGAGCTGCGTGACAAGTGGAGCAACTGGATGTGCGTTGGATCCCTGCGGGTCTGAAGGGCATTTCCTGTTTGTTTGGAGGAGGAAATCAAGTCGTCGGATCAAGCTGAGGATCACCGCGGCTTTCAAGTTGTCACGGCGCCCATCAAAGAGGTATGCGTAGCGTTACGCTGAGCATGGCCATTTAAATTGTGTGCACACAAAATAAAAACTAAAATCCAATGCATTGGTAACCGAACTAAGGGAGCTACAACTTTGTACAAGTTTTCATCTTCGCTGCGAGCCTGGGGTGGTTGTCATGTAAACTGAGGGAACAAAGTCGGATATAATGAATCCCTGGACTAACGTGCAATCTATTAATAAATCAAGTAGCCTGTCGGACAGTGCTAAAACGGTAGCGGTAAAAAGAGTGGTAAAGCTAACTGAAAAGGCACTTGTTAATGAGTTAGACAGGTTGCAATCAGGTAGAAAAGCAATATTAAATAAAGCAGCAGTATTAATAAAATCAATACAAAGTTTGATGCAGAAAAATGAAAAATTTATGGTAAAAAATGCTTTGGAAGACATGCTTGCACTGTGTGTTACGGTAAAAGGTTTGCGTAATGATTTGATGGGTTTATTGCCGGTTGATGAAAAAGAAAAACATGAAATATGGTTTAAAGCAAAAATGCTTCCTATTGATGAGTTTGTTGAGAACACTTAAGGTGTGGGTTTCAAATGATGATGGTGATAAAAATGACAAGGTTGTTGATGATATAAACCCTAATGACAGTGTTTCAAATATCAGTAAACATTCAAGTCACAAAAGTGGTCGAAGAAATAAATCCAGCAGCACATCAGCGGCAGCTGTCATGGCTCAGGCAGACAAAGCAGCACTTCTGGCTCGTGCTGCAGAATTAAAGAAAAAACATGCATTGGAGGAGGAAGAATTGATGTTGAAGAGGAAAAAGGAACAGCTGGAATTGGAAAGAGAAATTGCTGCATTTGATGCAAAACTGGCTGTGTTGCAAACTTCAGGAAGAAAAGGTTCTTCACAAGGATCGAGCAATGGCATGAACTCTTATTTTGAAAAGGAAAAAGGGAAAAAGGTTCATGATGTTTTAAATCGGAATATCAAAGGAATATCAACCTGGAGCATTGAAAACAACTCAAACAAGTGCAAGGCAGCTATTAAAAGATGTGCAACCTACAAAAACAAGGCAATGGATTGAGGATTCCTCAAATTATCTGCATTGTCGCCAGGAAGAGGACAATATTCCAGAAACATCTCAACTTTTGTCTCATCCTTTGTTAACTGTTACACCAATACATCAGCCACAAAGCAATAAAGACGTTTCTGAAAATATACTGAATGTCATGCATAGACAAAATGAAATATCAGCAGCATTGTTACAGCAGCAACAGTTGACCTCATTACTGCCAAGGAAAATTCCTATATTTGAAGGTGACCCTCTTCAATACAGAGCCTTCATAAAAGCCTTTGAACAAGGAGTGGAGAAAAAGACAGGAAAAGCTGATTGTATTATCTTGAGCAATTTACAAGAGGACAACTACGTGAGTTGGTACGCAGTTGTCAGCACATGGCTCCGGAGCGTGGCTATACAATGGCAAAGGATTTGTTACAGAAACATTTTGGAAATCAATATACGATTTCAAGTGCTTACATGGAAAAGGTTTTTTCCTGGCAACCCATGAAATCAGAAGATCTGAAAGCACTACAAGCCTATTCCTTATTTTTAAGAAGATGCAGTAATGCCACGGTGTAACACCCTATCCTGTCTCCCCATTTGGTTCAGCCTGTGTCTCTGCTGATTGCTCCCACCTGCCTCTCGTTTCCCAATCACCCAAGCTCCCAGCCCTCTTGTATTTACACCCCTCCAGTTCTGTGTATCTTGTTTGGCTCATTGTTTCCATGTCCTGCGTGCGTATATCATTAAAACCCTTTAAGTTTTCCAGTTTGTCTGCCTGCCTGCTTCCTCCCCAGCATTTGGATCCTCACCTCCACTCCACTCACCGGCACGTCGTGACAGAATGAGCCAAACCACAGAAGGATCCAGTGGGGAGGTTATCCCTTGGGAGAACCTGCTCCAGTTTCTCGCCGCGGACCACCGGCAGGCTCCTCTTCCTCTGGCACTGCCTCGCCGCAGACGCCGCAGCCGAGCCCAGGCCTCAGCATTCCTCTTCACCCTCCTGGAGCCAGATGGAGACTTGGACGGGGAGGCGCAGATGGACCGCTCCTGTTATGTGGGCACCAGACTGGCTGTGTGCTCCCCCGGAATTGGCCCACGGCGTTGAGAAGGATGCCGGGCTCCACCGTCACCCCTTGTCCCAGGACGGAGATACGAGCTCGCCGCTGCCCCGGATCGGTGTGCCAGCTTGGACTCGCCTCCAGTCAGACCAGCAGTACCGTCTCCGGTCCAATCAGTGCCTCTGTCATCTGCAGGCGGAGGAACCACGCTTACAGCCCAGCTGGCAGAGCTCGCCGGTCTCCAGGCGGAGCTTGGCCAGATCCGTCAGCCTCCGGGAGTTCCAGCTGGGCACCCTGTCCTCCCCATATCTCCAGGAGAAGGTTTTTGTCCAGCCAGCAGCCCCGCCTCCGGTCCAGTCAGCAGCTCTCTCGTCTCCAGGCCAAAGGACCGAGCTCGCAGCCCATCCAACAGAGCTCGCCGGTCTCTGAGCTGAGCTGGTCCGACTCCGTCAGATCCTCAGTCTCCAGGAGTTCCAGCTGGACAATCTATCCTCCCTGCTTTTCCAGTTACTGGCTCCACCAGGTCCCGCACCACCAGTCCAGTCAGCGCCAGGTCCCGCGCCACAAGTCCAGTCAGCGCCAGGTCCCGCACCACCAGTCCAGTCAGCGCCAGCTCCAGCGGTGGTCCCGAGGGTCGCATCGCATCCTGCTCCAGCAGGTGGTCCCGAGGGTCGCGTCGCATCCTGCTCCAGCGGTGGTCCCGAGGGTCATATCGCATCCTGTCCTGGCGGTGGTCCCGGAGGACGCATCGTATCTTGCTTCAGCGGTGGTCCAAGAGGACGCATCGCTTCCTGCTTCGGTGGTGGAGTACGCAGAGGCTCCGGTCCAGCCCGTCCATGAGGCTCCGGTCCAGCCAGTCCAAGGGTCAACGCCTCCAGACCAAGGGTCGACGCCTCCAGTCCAAGGGTCGACGCCTCCAGTCCAAGGGTCGACGCCTCCAGTCCAAGGGTCGACGCCTCCAGTCCAAGGGTCGATGCCCCCAGGCCAAGGGTCGACGCCCCCAGGCCAGAAGTCGACGCCCCCGGACCAGAAGTCGACTCCCCCGAAGTCGACGGTCCAAAAGTCGACGCCTCCGGACCAGGAATTGATGCCCCCGGACCAGAAGTCGATGGAGGTCGACGCCCCCAGTCCTGTAGTCGACACCCCTTCCAGTCCTGTGGTTGATACCCCTTCCAGTCCTGTGGTCGATGCCCCTTCCAGTCCTGTGGTCGATGCCCTCTCCAGTCCCGAGGTCGATGCCGTCTCCAGTCCCGTGGTCGACGCCGTCTCCAGTCCCGTGGTCGACGCCGTCTCCAGTCCATTGGTCTACGCCGTCTCCAGTCCATTGGTCTACGCCGTCTCCAGTCCATTGGTTGACGCCCTCTCCAGTCCCGTGGTCGACGCCGTCTCCAGTCCATTGGTCTACGCCGTCTCCAGCCCATTGGTCGACGCCGTCTCCAGCCCATTGGTCGACGCCGTCCCCGTCCAGTGGTCGACGCCGTCTCCAGTCCCGTGGTCGCCGCCGTCTCCAGTCCCTTGGTTGACGCCGTCTCCAGTCCCGTGGTCGACGCCGTCTCCAGTCCATTGGTCTACGCCGTCTCCAGCCCATTGGTCGACGCCGTCTCCAGCCCATTGGTCGACGCCGTCCCCGTCCAGTGGTCGACGCCGTCCCCAGTCCAGTGGTCGACGCCGTCCCCAGTTCGTGGTCGACGCCGTCCCCAGTCCAGTGGTCGACGCCGTCCCCAGTTCGTGGTCGACGCCGTCTCCAGTCCATTGGTCTACGCTGTCTCCAGTCCATTGGTCTACGCCGTCTCCAGTCCATTGGTCTACGCCGTCTCCAGTCCATTGGTCTACGCCGTCTCCTCCAGTCCAGTGGTCGACGCCGCCGTCTCCAGCCCAGTGGTCGACGCCGCCGTCTCCAGCCCAGTGGTCCACGCCGCCGTCTCCAGCCCAGTGGTCCACGCCGCCGTCTCCAGCCCAGTGGTCGACGACGACGCCTCCAGCCCAGAGGACGATGATGCCGCCTCCAGTCCAGAAGTCAAGGACGTCTCCTCCGGCGTCTCTGCCTCCGGTCACCGCCAGTCCTGCCCTCATCAGGAGCGGGCCCCCAAGAGCCCATCCTCGCCTCCTCCTCTGCCGCAGACGCAGGCCCCCAACTGTCACACCCTGTCCTGTCTCCCCATTTGGTTCAGCCTGTGTCTCTGTTGATTGCTCCCACCTGCCTCTCGTTTCCCAATCCTCTTGTATTTAAACCCCTCCAGTTCTGTGTCTCTTGTTTGGCTCATTGTTTCCATGTCCTGCGTGCATATATCATTAAAACCCTTTAAGTTTTCCAGTTTGTCTGCCTGCCTGCTTCCTCCCCAGCATTTGGATCCTCACCTCCGCTCCACTCACTGGCACGTTGTGACACATGGAAGATCTGCAACACATGCAGGAGTTGGACATATGAGAGCCATTATTGCAAAGCTACCCTTTAACTTAAAGGAGCAATGGAGGACCAGTGCTTATGAAATAATGGAAACAACCGGACGTCCAGCATGTTTTAACGATTTGGTCCTGTTCATTGAACGTCGTGTCAAGATTTTGTCAGATCCATTGTTTGGTGAAATGCATGACCCAATCTCTGGTGTCATTGGGACAAAGGCTGTTACCAGTTTCAGATTACCATCCAGCAACAGAGTAAAAGGAAATGTTGTTGCCACCACAGTAACATCAATGGAGGTATCAAAAGGAAATAAAGAACCAGCATCTGATTCAGACAAATTGGAAAATGAGTGTCTTTATTGTGCTCACATACATCCATTGGAGGTATGCAAGAAATTTAAAGAAAAAAGGCACAAAGAAAAGCTCTCAAAGGGGATTTGTTTTGCATGTTTGTGTACGGGTCACCTGAGCCGGGATTGTAAGGCCTGTCTAAAATGTAAAGTTTGTGGACACCTCCATCCTACTGTGCTTCATATAAAGAGAGAAACACCGGTTGAAACAGTGGATACTTCCAACCAGTTAATTTCACCCAAAACATGTGGACATACAGGGGCCGGTAATGAAAAGTGTGTGCTGTCTATCTTACCAGTAAAGGTTAAAAGCACCAAGGGAAATCAAATAATACACACCTATGCATTTTTGGATCCTGGAAGCTCAGCCACATTTTGTACTGAGCAGCTGATGCAAAGGTTGAATGTTGCTGGTTGGAAATCCAGCTTCCTGTTGAGCACGATGGGGCAAAAAACAGTAATGCCAACACACCTATTGAATGGTTTGGAGGTATCTGGCTTACACAGTGATGACTTCTACAGTCTTCCAGAAGTCCTCACACAAGTGAAAATGCCTGTTACTGTTGATAGCATGATGACAAAGGAAGAACTGACAAAATGGCCATATTTATCAAAGGTCAATTTTGCAACCATAACAGCGATTGTAGACCTGCTGATTGGAACCAATGCGTCTAAACTGCTGGAACCCTCGGAAGACATTAATAGTTGTGGAAATGGTCCGTATGCTATTAAGACAGTATTAGGATGGGTGGTTAGTGGTACACTGAATGGTAACAGTGATATCTTAAAAGATGAACCTCTCACAGCCACAGTGAATAGAATTTCTGTGTGCAAATTGGAAGAAATGTTGGCAAACCAACATAAGCATGAGTTCAATGAGAAAGTCATGGAGGGGAGTGAAATGTCCCAAGAAGATCTCCAGTTTATGGAAAGCATGGATCGTTCAGCAGTGTTGCAAGGGAAGCAATATTGTTTAAAGTTGCCCTTTAAAGACAAAGAAGTACTTTTATCAAACAATCTTGCAGTAGTCACAAAAAGGATGCAAGTTTTGAAGAAAAAACTCTTGAAAACCAAACAGCTGCACCAACGGTACATCGAGTACATGGATACAATCAACAAAAAACAACATGCAGAGCAAGTACCTCACCAAGATCTGCACTGTGAAAAGGGAAAGGTTTGGACCATTCCGCATCATTGTGTTTTCCATCCGAAAAAGAAATCTCTTTGTGTGGTGTTTGATTGTGGAGCTACATTTCAAGGTGTATCCTTGAACAGTAAGCTGTTGCCTGGGCCAAATCTCACAAGCTCTCTTCTTGGAGTTTTACTTCGATTTAGAAAGGAGCCAGTTGCCTACATGGGTGACACCTTTAAGTTCAAGATGGAGATGAAACAGCAATCCTTTACCAGGCGTGGTATGCTGTCAACTATCTGTTCAGTGTATGATCCACTGGGTTTTTTGGCACCGATTGTTCTGCTCTCCAAAATAATGCAGCAAGAACTCTGTAGGAGACGCTGTGGATGGGATGATGATCTACCCAAAGACATTTCACACCAATGGAAAAAATGGTTGAAGGATCTGGATCAACTGACTGCATTTAATGTAAATAGATGCATCAAGCCAGTGAAGGTTGGGAAAATCAAACTTGCACAGTTACACCACTTTGCTGATGCAAGTGAACGAGGATACGGAATTGTAACCTATATTCGGATGTTGAATCCAGAGGACGACATTCAGGTTACCTTTCTGCTCGGCAAAGCCAGAGTAACACCATTAAAAGCTGTTACTATTCCATGGTTGGAACTGACAGCAGCTGTTTTAGCTGCCAGAATGGACACTTTGCTGAAGATGGAGCTCAATTGAAGCTTCAGTTTTTTGGACAGATAGTACTTCGGTACTAAAATATCTGAACAATGAGGACAAACGCTTTCACACATTCGTGGCCAACAGAATTTCAACCATCAGAGAAGTGTCAGAACCTTCACAATGGAGACATGTCAGCTCTAAAGACAATCCGGCTCATGGTGCATCAAGAGGAATGAAAGTCTCAGATTTCTTGGAAAAGAACAGCTGGTTGAAAGGACCTCCATTTCTTTGGAGACGCCCAGAAGAGTGGCCCGAACCAGTTTTGGATACATCACTGGATTGTGATGATCAAGAAGTGAAGACGGAGGCAACAGTGAACACCATTAATATAGGTCATGACAATAGTCCTACAAACCAGCTCATCTTGTACTTCTCTGACTGGAAGAAGCTCAAAATAACAGTTGCTTGGTTTTTGAGGTTGAAAGTCATATTGCTGGCCCGAAGTCGTTCAAAAAAGCAATTGCAGGATCAGTCAAAGCAGACCACATATCCAATGGTTACAAAAAGAGGTGCTTTGACATTGGATGATTTGATGGAATCAGAACTTGCAATAATTCGTTATTGTCAGCACCAAAGATTCAGCAAGGAGATTCTTTCTTTGTCCTCAGGAACAAGGATAGTGAGTCGACAAAGTTCAGTTTATAAACTGGACCCAGTTTTGGAGCATGGTTTTCTGAGAGTGGGTGGAAGATTGAGCAGAGGATCAATGCCTGAAGAAGTTAAACATCCATTTATCCTCTCCAAAGACCAGCACATCTCTACTCTTATCATCCGACATGTACATCAGAATCTAGGTCACAGTGGACGGACTCATACACTGTCAAAGGTGAGAAAAAGATTTTGGATTACCAATGGAAATTCAACAGTAAGAAAGATCATTGGTGCATGTAGTTTCAGCAGCCGTTATAATGGAAGAACAATGGAACAAAAAATGGCTGATTTGCCAAAAATTAGGATTCTTCCTGATTTGCCACCTTTCACCAACACAGGAGTGGATTACTTTGGACCTTTTGAAGTAAAGAGAGGAATATCTACATGCAAGAGGTATGGTGTTATCTTTACCTGTATGTCCAGCAGAGCCGTTCATTTGGAAGTTGCTGCCTCATTAGACACAGATGCATGTATAAATGCTATAAGGTGCTTTATCAGCAGAAGACAGGTGACACATTTGACATCTGATAATGGAACCAACTTTGTTGGTGCACAAAGAGAACTGAAAGAAGCCTTGACAGCATTGGATCAGGACAAGATTCAAGGAGCCTTGTCACAGGTTGAGGTACATTGGAGTTTTAACCCACCAACAGGCTCACATAATGGTGGTGTGTGGGAACGCATGATCCGTTCAGTGAGAAAGGTTCTCAACTCAGTACTACATCAACAACAGTTGGATGTTGATGGACATCATACAACATTTTGTGAAGTAGAAGCCATTTTGAATGCTCGACCAATCTTGAACCTCTAACATCTAATCATCTTCTTCTTTTAAAGCGTAAACCTGCTTTTCCACCAGGCGTGTTTGAACCTAAAGATCAATACATGAGAAGACATTGGAAGCAAGTACAGTATCTTGCTGACATTTTTTGGAAAAGATGGATCCATGAATACTTACCTTTACTCCAAGAGAGACAAAAATGGAACGCAAGAAGAAAGAGTTTGGTCACTGGAGATGTGGTTGTGATTATGGATTCTTCCGCTCCACATGGCTCTTGGCCACTTGGGAGAGTTCTGAAAACCTTTCCAGATAAGATTGGTACGTTCAGTCAGGTTGCAAACAAAAACCAATGTTTTGGATGGGCCAGTGACAAAACTTTGCCTTGTTAATGGGGTATAAATTGACTTTGATCATTATGGTTGCTCCTACTCTATTTAGTTCAAATTGTTATTGACAATAACAATTAGGGGCCGATGTGTAGGAGCCAAATATGTTGTTTCCTTTTCTTTGGTCTTGATGTTTTAATTGATATGTGGGCGTGTCATTATTACTGGTCGTAATAAAGGTAGTGATGTCATTGTTGGCGTCAGGCACTATTCCGGAAGGACAAACAGGTTTTTGACCGCTGTGGTGTGAAGATGTTTGAATGGGAAAGTAAGCGAATTACTCCTATTATTGTTTCACCTGGAATGCAATCAACATTAAACAAGAAGCATTATCATAACAATTCCATGCTTAAGGCTGTTTTTTAAGCAAATAGTAATTTAATTAGTCAATATCGGATCAACACAGAGCGTCATCCAGGTCCCGGTCTAACAGCCCCAGAAGTTCGAGTAATGGACTTGACTTCTACACAACAGAAGTCCACTCACTTGCTTTGGCGAGACGGCTTCAGACCAGATCCTTGAGAACTTCCACTCAACTGGTACGTAGGCTTTGCACTGGCGTTGGATTTGTTAAGATTAATTTGATAAATAATTAAACCTCATTAAATTCAACCAGATTTATTTTAAAACCCAGACATCACATATTTCCGAGTCACTTAATTAAGCTCTTCATAACCTATAAGTGTCAGGATCTGGGGTGAGTCTGCACATTCAACTAATTACCACCAAGTCGTTGCAGGTGAGCGGTGCCGGAGAGTGGCCAGCTGCGGTGTGTTTCCCATCACCTGCCAGGGTTTATAAGGAGCTGGGAGATCACTTCACCTCGTCGGAAGATTACTCAACTTGGGTAGTTCTGTCTTGCCTTTTAGTACAAGCTACAGTTCGTGTCACAGTTTATAGATCGCTACAGTTATTGTTATCTCAGTCCTAGTAGCTACAGATGGTGTTTGTGCTCTTAATGAGCATAGTAATCATTCGCCCTGCTTTCCTCAGGATCATCTTCAGACCTGCCTCATCCAACCTCAGCCATAATCTGGAACCGTGCTACAGATCTCCCTCCTCCTGGACCCCACCGCTCTCCTCCGCTCACCTCTTGGATCACGCCTCAGTACCAACACCTCTGCCACAGCTCACCCCAGATCTGCCCAGACATCAAAGCCAGCTTCCTACAGTAAGACTCCTCCGAAGAATTTATTCCACTTCAGCCACAAGATCCTCACCTCTGTCTATCCTACAGACCCCGGCCACCGGAAAGAGTGCTCTGCGCCTTTGCTACCCATCTCCACATTTTGTGGTGCTTCTTTAGTTCAGTTAAAAGAAATAAAATTGTATTTTATTTTTTCCTACCTCTGTCTCCAAATCATTCTGCATGTCTTGGGTCAGGAAACTCCCCTCAGTCATGTCAGAATCTTCCGACCATACTCCTGACTCTGCAGAACCCCCTTCCCCATCCATCTCCGACACGCTGGCTCTCCACGACCGGACCTTACAAGCCCTCATGGAACAAACTTCGGCCTCTAACCAACGTCTCCTCCGTATGGAAGCCCTGCTTCAAAACCTGCACTGCAGTCAGCCCCCAGTTACGGAACCTCCGGAACCAGGAGCTCCACCCGGGCCCGTTGCTCAGGAACTCCCAGCTCTCCAACACTTCCGGGCAGCCCCCTCACCGCCTGCCGACACGTTTGAGGGTGAGTCCTCTGAATGCCAGGGTTTCCTGCTTCAGTGCAGGCTAGCCTTCGGACGTTCACCTCATTCATTCACTACAGACTCTGCTCGCATTTCATATGTTGTTGGTCTGCTACGCGGGCGAGCTCTCCGCTGGGCAGAGGCTAGGAGCCATGATGAAACATTTTTAACCGGCTCTTATTCTGAGTTTGTTAAGGATTTTAAACTAACCTTCGGATGTGAGGAGACACCTGGTGACGTGGCACGTAAGCTGCTTCATTTATCTCAGGGGCGGAGATCGGTAGCGGAGTTCGCCATAGACTTCCGGACCTACGCGGCTTCCTCGAGCTGGAATGAGGAGGCTCTAAAAGGGGTTTTTTCTAAGGCTTTGTCTGAGAGGATTAAAGACCAACTGGCGTTCTGTGCTGAACCCGCCACTCTAAATGGACTGATCGATCTGGCGATCCGCATTGATAAAAGACACCGGGAGAGACAATCAGGTACTCATACACCTTCACCTAATTACCCTTCTCAGTCTCCGTCGCAACCTAAAAACCAGAGCCCGAGGGAGGAACCCATGGAGCTGGGTCGTACACATCTGGACCCAGAGGAGAAGCAGCAACGCCGCAGGTCAGGTCTGTGTTTATATTGTGGACTCGCAGGCCATTATGTCTCGAAGTGTCCTTCACTAAAAGACAGGGCCCGTCGTTAGGAACGAGAGTAATGATGGGCAGTATAACCAGTGGAACCTCTCGTAGCATCATTCCCTGTACCGTAATTTCTGGACTTCACGCCCTCGACTGTCACGCCCTTTTAGATTCTGGCTGTGAGCAGTCCCTTATGGACTCTGAGCTGGTGAAACAGTTAGAACTTTCCACTGTGCCTCTATCTACGCCTCTAGCTGTCTCATCTCTAGATGGTAATCCTCTCACCACAATAACTCACCGCACAGCTCCCCTCACTCTCAGAATATCCGGTAATCACACTGAAGAACTCTCGTTTTTTGTTTTTCCATCACAAAACGCCCCTGTAGTTTTGGGTCATTCCTGGCTCTCAGTCCACAACCCGCACATCAACTGGCAGTCAAACTGCATCGAGACCTGGAGTCCCCGCTGCTCTGAATCGTGCCTCAAGTCCGCACTCCCTTTCTCCACTAGGGACCGCCCTACTACTTCTGTGCCCCCAGACCTCTCAGAAGTTCCCAAATGTTACCATGATCTTGGGAGTGTTTTTAGTAAGGAACATGCAGCCACCCTTCCGCCTCACAGACCATTTGACTGTAGTATTGATTTACTTCCAGGAGCTCCTCTTCCTACCAGTCGCCTTTACTGCCTCTCCAAACCTGAGCGGGAGTGTATGGAGAAATATATATCCGAAAGTTTGGCTGCTGGACTGATTCGACCCTCAACCTCCCCTTTGGGAGCGGGGTTTTTCTTTGTCCCCAAGAAGGATGGCACGCTGCGACCGTGTATAGACTACCGGGGGCTCAACAACATTTCTGTGAAGAATAAGTATGCCCTGCCTCTCCTGTCATCCACTTTTGAACCCGTGCAGGGCTCCACTGTCTTCACCAAACTAGACCTCAGAAACGCTTACCACCTGGTCAGGATTAAGGAGGGGGATGAGTGGAAGACTGCTTTTAAGACTCCACTTGGACATTATGAATATTTGGTAATGCCTTTTGGTCTGACCAATGCTCCGGCTGTCTTCCAGGCTTTAATCAATTCTGTGCTGGGGGATTATATTAACCGTTTTGTTTCTGTCTACTTAGACGATATCCTGATTTTCTCTAAGAACATTACAGAGCACAAGGAACATGTGAGGGCAGTGCTACAGCGCCTCCTCCAGAACAGATTGTTTGTGAAGGCGGAGAAGTGCGAGTTCCACGTACCCTCTGTAAAGTTCTTGGGCTTCATCCTGGAGAGTGGTCGTTTGAGGGCGGACCCAGAGAAGACCCAGGCCATACTGGACTGGCCCACGCCCACCTCCAGGAAACAACTACAGCATTTCCTGGGCTTCGCAAATTTTTATCGCCGTTTCATCCGCAACTACAGTCAGGTAGCGGCCCCTCTAACCAGTTTGACGTCTGTTTCTAGACCTTTTGTTTGGACCCCCCAGGCCCAAGACGCCTTTGCCCGACTGAAGCATAGCTTCACCCAGGCTCCTGTCCTTACCCGACCAGACTCCACCAGGCAGTTTACCATGGAGGTAGATGCCTCGGACGCTGGGGTGGGTGCTGTGCTGTCCCAGGTAAACCCACACGATAACGCTCTCCATCCCTGTGCTTTCTTTTCCCGGCGGCTGACCCCTGCTGAGAGGAATTATGATGTCGGAGACTGGGAACTCCTCGCTGTCAAGTTGGCTTTGGAGGAATGGAGGCACTGGCTCGAGGGAGCAGAGCTCCCGGTGGTCATCTGGACAGACCATAAGAATCTGGCCTATCTGAAGGACGCCAGGAGACTCAACCCCCGACAGTATCGTTGGTCCCTGTTCTTTTCCCGTTTCAACTTTATTATTTCCTACAAACCTGGCTCTAAGAACATCAAGCCTGACGCCCTCTCCCGACAGTTTTCTCCTGACAGAGAACAAGAACCTGGTACCATCATTCCCCCCTCCTGCGTCGTGGGATCCCTGACCTGGGACATCCGTGATAAGTTCCTCCAAGCCCAGAAGTGTGACCCAGGCCCAGGTAATGTCCCACATGACCTGCTCTTCGTCCCCAACCAGGTCCGAGGTTCCGTCATCCACTGGGCCCACACCGGACGCTTTTCTATGCATCCGGGAGTGGGACGCACTGTGGCCCTCACCCGGCGCATGTTTTGGTGGCCGACCCTGTACAAGGACGTGAAGGACTATATTGCGGCCTGCCACATCTGCGCCAGGGGTAAGATCTCCAACCAGCCACCTGCTGGTCTTCTCCAGCCTCTTCCTATACCCTCACGACCCTGGTCTCACATTGCCCTGGATTTCGTTACTGGTCTTCCCCCGTCTCATGGGTTTTCTGTGATTTTGTCCATAGTTGATCGTTTTTCTAAGGCCTGCCACTTGGTTCCCCTTAAGTCGCTCCCTTCATCCTCAGTCACTGCCCAACTTTTGGTTAAACATGTGTTCCGCCTTCACGGCATCCCTCAGGACATCCTGTCTGACAGAGGTCCCCAGTTTGTCTCGCAGCTGTGGAAGGAGTTCGCTGCCGCCCTGGGGGCAAGGGTCTCCCTCACATCAGGGTTTCACCCCCAGACTAATGGGCAGTGTGAGCGGTTAAACCAGGAGTTGGAAGCCACCCTGCGTTGTGTCTGTGCCACGAATCCCTCTACCTGGAGCGCCCAACTCCCCTGGGTGGAGTACGCGCACAATGCTCATGTCTCCTCGTCCACAGGCAGGTCTCCTTTCGAGACGTCGCTGGGTTTCCAACCTCCCTTGTTCCCCTCAGACCAGGTGCGGTCCGCCTCCTCTGTCCCGCAGTTCCTCCGTGGCGCTCGGCGCGCATGGACTCAGACCGTTGCAGCCCTGGAACGGACGGCCGAGCGCAACAGGAAGGTTGCTGACCGGCACAGACGTCCTGCTCCTCTGTACGCCCCTGGACAGCAGGTCTGGCTGTCCACCAGGGACATTCGCCTGAAGTCCTCCAACCGGAAGCTCTCCCCTCGCTTCATCGGTCCCTACACCATTGCTGCAGTCCCGGGTCCCTCCACTGTTCGTTTGACCCTTCCTTCCTCCCTTAAGATCCACCCTGTTTTTCATGTGTCCCTCGTCAAGCCTGTTGTGTCTAGTCCCCTGTGTCCCTCTCCTGCTCCTCCTCCTCCTCGTTTCTTTGAAGGTGGTCTCGTCTACCCGGTCAGGAGGCTCCTCGACGTTCGTCCCCGGGGACGGGGTCGGCAGTACCTCGTGGACTGGGAGGGTTTCGGTCCCGAGGACAGGTCCTGGGTTCCGGGGTCTTTTATTGTGGACCCCTCCCTCATCGCGGACTTTGAAGCTTCCAGGGCCTCGTCTTCTTCCTCCGCCTCCTCTTCCTCTGCTGGGACGCCAGGGGGCGTCCGTTGAGGGGGGGGGTACTGTCAGGATCTGGGGTGAGTCTGCACATTCAACTAATTACCACCAAGTTGTTGCAGGTGAGCGGTGCCGGAGAGTGGCCAGCTGCGGTGTGTTTCCCATCACCTGCCAGGGTTTATAAGGAGCTGGGAGATCACTTCACCTCGTCGGAAGATTACTCAACTTGGGTAGTTCTGTCTTGCCTTTTAGTACAAGCTACAGTTCGTGTCACAGTTTATAGATCGCTACAGTTATTGTTATCTCAGTCCTAGAAGCTACAGATAGTGTTTGTGCTCTTAATGAGCATAGTAATCATTCGCCCTGCTTTCCTCAGGATCATCTTCAGACCTGCCTCATCCAACCTCAGCCATAATCTGGAACCGTGCTACAGATCTCCCTCCTCCTGGACCCCACCGCTCTCCTCCGCTCACCTCTTGGATCACGCCTCAGTACCAACACCTCTGCCACAGCTCACCCCAGATCTGCCCAGACATCAAAGCCAGCTTCCTACAGTAAGACTCCTCCGAAGAATTTATTCCACTTCAGCCACAAGATCCTCACCTCTGTCTATCCTACAGACCCCGGCCACCGGAAAGAGTGCTCTGCGCCTTTGCTACCCATCTCCACATTTTGTGGTGCCTCTTTAGTTCAGTTAAAAGAAATAAAATTGTATTTTATTTTTTCCTACCTCTGTCTCCGAATCATTCTGCATGTCTTGGGTCAGGAAACTCCCCTCAGTCATGTCACAGGCACAATAAACAGCTATTACTGTGAAGGAAAGACCTCCCACTTCTGTTCCTATACCAAACTACAAAACTGTTAAAGAGCAAGTCAACCCCTACCAGAGTCTAACTCCACTCCCACTTCCTGTTTGAAAAATGCAACAAACGCTGTTGCCTGGCAGACCGAGAAGGCGGAGCTGCTAACAAATACACACACACGCAGGCTCACGACAGCATTGTGACATCATAATGTACCAGTTTACATCATAGCATACCTCTTAGCCAATAGCGGTGGCAGATTTAAATTAAAATACAGTGCAGAGTTTTTACCTGACAACGGCACAACACTGCCAGTTTTAGGCCGAATATTTAAATTTTAACTAAGATGCACTGAAATGCCAAATTATTGACTGCACGTGTCTGCAGCACGATTAGATACTCGTTTATTTAGTTTATCAGCAAAACAAAGTCGATTTGGGGGTGACTTGCTCTTTAAATGCAATTTCATGCCAGCAAAGGGACAGAGTTCTGGTCGATGAGAAGTTGCTCCAGTTTCTGTCTCATGAACCACTGAAACCAGTTTGAAAGCAATAGCTTACAGTGTTGGAACTTTTAAGCGTTGCTTTGTTCCACAGTGTTCAAAACTCCAGATTGTCTCTATGTAAGATATAAAAATAACGATTCCGGCCTGCAGGGATTTATCTCAGCCCACAAGTGTTTTCTTGGTTACAGTAAATACGTTTGTCTAAGTTTTACTATGTGTGTGTGTGTGTGTGTGTATCAGGGTTTATCATTTACCTGAGTCTAATGGTTACCAGCATATGGTGCATTGTGGCTTAAAAATCTGAGAAAAATACAAAAACAAAGCCGACGTTTGCAGGAAAATTCTGTGTGTGAAAATACTTCATTCTTTTTCCTCATCTAAAGCACAAAATCCAACTTTTTTTTTTTTCCAATTTCCAGCGCTTGCCTGTTTTTGTTCCCCACTCGAGCAAGCAGACTACACTGATATGGCGTCACAATATCCTAAAACATTCTGCCGGCTGATATGGAATTTCTCCATGCAACAGATCCAGACAGTTAAAACACCAGCCGGGGACACAGTTTTCCATTTCTCTCCTCTGTCTCCTCTCCCCTCCTCCGCTGACATTCAGCGGAGGTAAATATTTAACAGCGTGCTATTGAGTGCCGTGTGCAGTGTGGCACAGGCCGGTCTGCGGTGGAGATATGTATATAGACAAGACTGTTTTATTAAGAGTCGCTGCAGACATATTAAGGTAAAGTATGCCTGACACCTGGGGAGGAAATTGCCAGTATATGACACTATTCCTCAATACTGTGGCAGCTCGCTTCAGTGCAATTTTGCACCGGGCGAGTGACAGAGAATTACATGCAGAGAAAGAGGGGAGAGGAGAAAAAGAGGGAGATGAAATAGCGAGCGTGTGCAAGGGGGTTCCAAACTGAGGGGTGTGTCTTCAGGTGTGTGTGTAGGTGGCGTGGTGTGGTGACATGCAGAGTTTGTAATTGCCTTGCCCCCATGTGAAGGATTGGCCCAGAGATAGTGCTGTTTACCCGTGCTCTGCTTTGGTTGTTGTTTGTGGGCGTGATGGAGAGACAGGGACCGTGGTGAATGATTAGGTTGGAGACATTCGTGGTGGGGGACATGTGGGCAAACGAATACAGTTACATGGAGACAGAAACATAATGGGGGAGAATAATGGCTGTGCACACAACAGTTTCAATTCTCTCAGCATGTCTAAACTTAGGGGCAGGCCAGTTAAGCAGAAAGGCTGTGCTGCATGTTCATACCCTAAACCTACGCCCACAAAAAAACATCAGATTAGATGTAAAAATAAATCAACATAACTAACTCTAAAACACCGGACCACCCCACAAAAAAAAAATTAATAATCTCTCCATGTTCAACACATAAAAACACCCATTGAAACTAAAAAGGCCGGTTTCAACCCAGCCACGCAGTCTCAATTTAAACCTCTAGAGGGCACTGTTGCCCACAGCCTCCATTCACCTCCGTCTGATGGGGTTCCTTTCCCCTTCAAAAGACACCAATTCACACAATTACATTCTAATTAAAAAGAACAACCTAATTAACCCGGGGAACGTGTTTCATAATTCGGTAATATTAACACGATCATCCTCGTGCTTGTAAATGATTGGAGATAAAAAGTAAAAGCAGAGAAAAAAAGAATAAATGGTACTTGCTAATTAAAATGCGGAGATAAAAACAGGCCTGTGAAAATGAGGGAATTCTGAGGGACTTTATAGTTTTAAGTAGTTTTTAATTTGACCGTGTCAAATATAAATTTAAGTCGTCACTTCTTTCTTTGAAGGCTCAAAGCTGTGATTGGGGTGAGTGGAGCGTCACGCAGCACGCTCTGGTCCTCGCCGACTCCCCGAAGAGGCAGACACTCAAGAGCTACACCATATCTTAAACACACCGAACAAGAGCGTGATACGCCAGATCAAATTGCTATCATACATTCTTCATAATTCAACAAAAAGAATTCCAAAACGCACACGTTGAGCAGACTTTGTTTTACTAATACCGTTTCTAGTGCCTGCTCTTTAGCATTCAGGGACACGTTGTTGTGCGCCAGCATGGCGGCACTTGACTGCTCCTGACTTGTGATTTGAAAATTGAACCAAAGGACGAAGAGGTGAAGCGACAATGAAGTAGAAAGACACGGGGAGAGAATGAAAGTGTGGAATAGCAGCACACTTCTGTAGCTCATCATCGCCACCTATTCCCATTTGGCAATATATCTTTCAAAGCTCTCATCACCATCACAAGGTGTCGAGTCTTCCACTGATAACGACCTATTTAAAGCAAATAGCTCGGATCATCAGCACAGTAACCATTATAGATATAAGGACAAGCATGGGACTACTGACGTGTCACCTGCACAGTTAATGCTTCTAATTTGTATGTTAAGCATCATTAGCACGCAGCATAGTTTTTGACCCAATATCTATAAACTCGGGTTTTTCTCACTCAGTCTTGCAAACAAAAATGTTATTTCAAGAGAAATCTGATCATTTGCTGTAGGGGCTAATATGAAGGTAGCAGAACGAATGCTGACATCTTACAGGATATGACTGAGACTTAAAGACCAATTAGCTTGTTTGTTCTATACATTTGCATGGCTCTCGAGTATAAATGAATGTCTTGTCAGTCCATCTCTGTAGGAAAACAGCTCCAATGCTTCTGCTTCAGGAAATCACCATGCGGTCTGCTGGAGCTACCATCAGGGACAAGAAGGGACTGCAGTGTGTCGTG
Source organism: Nothobranchius kuhntae (assembly GCA_006942095.1). NCBI lineage: Eukaryota > Metazoa > Chordata > Actinopteri > Cyprinodontiformes > Nothobranchiidae > Nothobranchius > Nothobranchius kuhntae. Next base: position 1,353 of record SSNQ01033569.1, on the reverse strand, counting down.
CGCTCTGCTGAGAAGGCCCTTGGCTGCCCTCTAAAGAGGACCTGCACACCTCCAGGACACTGGAGTGTTCATGTCGGATCACAGCTGACCCGTCTCACCCTGGACACAGCCTCTTTGACTCGCTCCCATCTGGCGGGAGGCTCAGATCCATTTGGACCAGAATCTCTCCCACTCCCACCCACCCACTCCAGTCACTTTGTCTCACTCACATGGCCCTGTGTTGTGTTTGCACCTGAACTGATCTGCTCTGATGATCGGTACCAACACTGTCTTATATTGTGACCATTTCTCTAATTATTGCCACTTAATTTATTATCATGATTATATTCTTACTTCCTATACTTGCTTACCTCGTATTTCTTTCTTTTGCACCACAGAAATTTACTAATGTTGTGATTTCTCACATGTATGGCAATAAAACCCTAGTAGAAATACAGGTTAGTGGGAGGAGTGTGTGTGTGCGTGGGAGGGGGAGGGGGGGTTAAGCTTGGTTTATGCTTGACGCATTCACTTTCCGCTTGGTGATGCGGCTCGCGGATGGAACGCGCTCCACAACTTGCAGCGTTTATGGTTTGTGCGGCTCGTCTCTGCGGTGAGCCAATATTCTCCCAAACTCTAGGGGGCAGCATGGAGCTCTACGGCATGCATCCAACACTACACCATAGTAGAAGTAGAAATTACTGTTTACAACATGGCATTTCAGCATTTTTAACAGCGTCCTCGTATTTTCCGACAGTGCGAGCTATTTCTCTCCAAGAATTATTAACAACATGTTGATCACGGTGATCTCTGAGAGCTGAATCATACAAATGTCTGTATTTACGAACCTCTGCCATACTAGTTCTTGCCGGTCCGCCATGTTTTTCCGCGTCCGTCCGTCCGTGTGGTTAGAAATTTTCCGAGGTGCGCGTTGCGGAAATCTTGGGCTATGCGGAGACGCGGTGGAGGGGCGTGGTTGTTAAAATGACGCAAAATGACGCAACTTCTCCGCGCGGAGCCATGCGGACCTCGCGGACGCGTCAAGCATAAACCAACCTTTAGACTCTCATCTCTGATTGGCTAACTGCAAGACAATTCTTCCACCGACTCCATTTGCTTTGCAATGTTGATGTTTCATCTCCACAAATAACATACCTGAAAGAGTTCTGCTGTGTTGTGGATTTGCCAGTGCTAATGGTTAGCCTCTACTACAACACGCTCTACTCTCTCCTGGATGCGAAATCAACAACAGCCTTCCCCGGTCGCGAGCCAAGATGGACGTAAATCTGACTGGCTTTTCTTGTCAGAACGCTTCCATGTCTATTTTCTACCGACGGCTAATGCAAGAAAAAGGGGTGGAAGACCCTTTTCCCA
>SSNQ01033568.1:6319-22738 GCA_006942095.1 Nothobranchius kuhntae | reverse complement strand
CAGGAACAAGCGCTATTCAGCCAAAGTTTCATAATCAGGGAACATTTTCTAAGTGACAAGTCTCGCTTCAGTCGGAGGAATCTTCCTGCATGCGCTCTGGTTCTGCGACGTGCTCCAAGCCCCTCTCCACATCTTCAGCTTGCTGTACGCCGTACGTACGCACTGACAGCGAGCTGCGCTGAGCTCAGTGTCCAGCTCAGATGTTCAGATGGGAATCTTTTCTTGAGTGATTTAGCTACATCTGTGCGAAATGAATAAAGTGTCAGTTCGTGCTTGCGTCGGGGTAATTCTTTCTATTCTTTCTCCGTCAAAATAAACGGTAAAATACGGGAACTATCCGGTCAACACAACACAAGCCCTGCTTTTAACTGTTCTGTTTTCTTGTGAAATAGTTGCAAAGAGATATAATTTAACTTGATTAACACCAGAGCCAGGAGCACTGCGCCGTTATCTCCGTCACTGTAAATGAGGGAAAAACAAAATGATCTGATCCTTTTCTGACCTTCCCCACCTACAAAGTTTAATTACAACAATCAAACGTGAAAGAGCCTGGATCTGTATTCTGAACAGTCTAAACATGTTTTAAAAAGAAACGTATGACAAAAGTGGCACCTGCTCAGTAAAACCACCAACAGGGTGAAAAATATCAAAATATTGTAGCAGAGACGGGCTACAACTTCTGGATCCACTTTATACAAATCATTTTATTGATTATCGTCTTATGAAAGATAACTTTGACATACACGAGCGACCGGTACTAGCTGCTGTCACCTGTTGTGAGCAGCTCTCTGCTGTCTGATCCCCAAATTCCACTACCTCCGCTCCGCTGCGCTCCGCTCCGGCACGAACTCCGCAGCAAAATCGGTCCCGTTGTAGTCAATCAGAGCAATTCCACTACTGCGGCCGTACTCCGGCAGTGTGGCGCAGTGCGCCGCCCTCTGTTCCGGCTTCCGGCAAAAATAGGATTGATTCTATTTTTGCCGGACGCCGGAGCACCTCCGCAGTCAATGGACAGGAATCACAACCGCCCAACAGGAAAAGGAGCAAGCACAATTTCTGTTATTTCACAATAAATCGATAAACAAAAAGCGTTTTTGTTTCATATGCACAGGTTTAACAACTTTAAACAGCTATCAATGGTTGCTGAACTTTAAATGCACAAAAATAAGCCATAAATACAGTTTCTACTATCAAAGTAGTCACCCTTACACTGCTGATCTCTCAACACAAATGATGGGCAGATTAAACAGTTCATTTCGATGCTTCTCCCACACAACGGGCGTTTGGATCTAACTTCCGCGTTTATTGCTCGGACTGTATCGCAAGATCTCGAAAATCCCGTGCATGCTTGTTTGCGTACCTCAGGTCTCCGCACCGGAGCGGAGCTGTTGTAGAGCGGGTACCAGTAAAAATTGAGTTCGGAAGCGAGCAGCTGCGGAAGGCGGGGGCGGAGCGGAGGTAGTGGAATTTGGGGGTAAGGGTAGGCCCCGCCCACAACGCCGTGGCTGCTGTGGCTCCCAGTGTTTTCTTTACTGTGGGAAACGGGTAATAATGGCTCTTTGATGGGAACAGGTTGCCGACCCCTGGTCTATGTCTGCGAGGACAATAAAGTTTTGAGGTTTTACAATTACTTCTGGGGGCAGAGTTGCAATGACATGCGCACTGCGTTGCCCTAGCGCCAATTTAAAACAGAAAAAGCAGACAGGGATACAGGGCCAACATTACCAGTAATCAAAGATGTACCCGTTACATTTAAATCGGATGTCTGGGCTAATTTCGGTTTTGGGATCCTGGATGTGAAATAATCACTTAACACAGTATTTGTTTACTATTTTTAAGTTCAGTAATATTCTATCTTAAAGCTGCTCTACCGAAAACATTATTTCTTATACTATTTAAGTAATTAAAGGCAGCACACTTTAAAAATTATTGCTCACTATAGTGAATAGATGAATGTTCTGTTTTTCAGGGATTTCGAAATCAAAAAGAAATTGAAAACTATTCTACTGCTTTTATTAAGTAATGAAAATATTTGTGTGAAGAATCGTGATGCATTTCAGACTCAAATCGAATTGTTAGGCAGATAACCGGAATCAGATCGAATCGTGAGGCAGGTAGAGATGCACACCACTATCACCCAGTGTTGCTTCCTAAGTGGACAGTTTGATTTCACATTAGTGTGACTGACTGGGAGTTACATTTTGTTGTTTAAGTGTTCCCTTTATTATTTTGAGCAGTGTATATACGCTCACTGGCCACTTTATTGGATATGCCTTGCCAGTGCTGGGTTGTGACAATCCCAGAAGATTAGCAGTTTCAGAAATACACAAACCAGTCACCTAAAGCACCTTTCTTCCCCATTATGAAGCTCGGTTTGAACTGCAGCAGACCATCTTGACCATGTCAACATGCCTAAATGCATTCAGTTCCCACCATGTGATTACCTGATTAGTAATTTACCTTAATAAGCAGTTGGAAAGGTGTACCTTTTTCCGCTAAGTTTTCTTTCATAAATCCCAAAGTTTGCATGCTCTGAACATGTGGCAGGCCTCCTGGGATGCGGGGTCGACTAGGCGGGCATATTACGGGCTGCGGTGTTGTGTAGGTGCGCGTGGACCAAACCTTGAGTGTGGGAGGAGGGATTCTGTGGTTTTGACACGTCTCAGGTTGGGACATAGCTGCCTTAACGGAGGTTTGTTTTTGGTGGGTCGACATCCGGATGGCTGTTGTGATTGCAGGGAGCGGGAAACGGTTGCTCATGTCCTACTGCACTGTCGTCTCTACGTGGTTGGGCAGCGGGCCCTGTTTGGTTACCTGGGGACTGTTGGTGTGACAGTGTTTGGCCTACGTACCTTGTTGGGGTTAGATGATCGACGCGTTGAGGGGGCACTCTTGGCTTTTCTTTGACAGGTTGGTGTGTACGGGAGGTTGTAAAATTTAGGCTATTGGCCATCATTGCTGGGGCAGCAATACGCCTCGAAGGCGTCTAGCCTGCCGTATCTCCCATTTGAAGAAGTAGTAGCAGTCTGGGAGGCAGCAGTGCAGGGGTTTTGCTGTCCTCCATGCCTCATTTTGTTTTCAACCTCTTCGTTTGTGATGAGTTTTAACTTTTAAAGTTTTAACTCTGAGTTGAGGAGTTTTAAAGGGAAAAACTGAGTGATCCACAGGGATCTTTGGTTGATGTAAACTTGTCATGGTTTGCATATGTGTCTCCCCTCATGTGTCTCCTTGTGTTCTCCATTCGTCTCTAGGTTCTCCTGTTGTGTATCCTAGCACCCTCTTGTGTCATTGTCTACGTCTTCCTCATGTCTTCCCAGAGCTGCAGCCCCTCTAGGCTTCCTTCCCCCCCAGGTATCTCCCTCCAGGTCCTGTGCTCCCCGTGGTCCTCCTTTGTCACGCCCCTGTAGTTTCTCTTTCTGTGTTCCCAGATCTACAGCCCTCCAGATCATCTCTCCCAGGTCCTGTGTTCCTTCAGTCTTCCCCAGTCACCCCTCCGCAGTTTTTATAGTTTCAGCTTTTCATGTTATTAGTCTCTTTAGAGTGTTGTTTCCCACCGGTGTTTGTATTTTCCTTCCCCCTAGAATATTAGTTATGTTGCTGCTTTTCTTGTCTTTAGGTTTTACTCTTAGGTCATGTTAGTTTCCTCCCTGATTAGTTAATTGCTTTCACCTGGTTCTCTCCCCACACACCTGCAGCCCATCTGCCTCCCATCATGCCCCAGTGTATAAAGCCCTGTCTGTGTCTCAATGTCTTGTCGGTCCATTGTTTTGTGTCAGCGTTGTTTTGTGCTCTATGTCAGCTTTTGTGCCTCGTCTCTTGGTTTGTGCTCTATGTGAGCTTTCGTTCTTCTGGTGTTCAGGACTTTGGTTTTTGGCTTCCTGCCCTTTTTGGATTTTTTTTTTTGGTCCCTCATCCTAATAAAAAGGATTTTACTTTTAAACCGCTCCTGCCTCGTGTCATCTGGTGTTATCTGCATCTTGGGTCCTAACCTTCTCCTAACCCGCAACGTGACACAACTTAGTTGACTCTGTTTTAAGGTTAACTCTGCTTTAGTTTTTAGACTTTTATCAAATTCATTGTGTTTTTAAAACACCTTCAGTTTATGTAATACTTTGAATAAAGTTTTAACCAGGTATTTTATATAGTTGACAAGTTGTCTTTTAACTGTTAACTTTATAGTGAATTTTTCATTTTGCATTATTATAATAATGCTCGCCATCTGTTTACACTTGTTTTTAGAACCTTTTATAACAATTAAACCCATTTTAAGTCCACTGTCACAATTCTTATGTTACCCCCTCCTTCACATTTTAACACCTCCTGTCGGGGGGATGTAACATAAATGGGGGCTCGTCCGGGATAATCTGGACTTTTTGGAGGAGGATGGACCTGGTGTTTTAATTGAGTATAAAGTTTTACATCCTGGCATGTGCTAGTCTCTTAGCAGTTTTTGAAAATGACTTGTGGCGAGCCCATTTATTTGTTTTTCACCTTCAGGAGCTCTACGCTCGAGGTGCTGCTGGTGAATTCACAATAGTGGAATGTCAGCTACTTGGCTTTTGTTTGATGTGGTTTGTCAGTACTTTTAGCTGCCTTTCCTTATTTTTTTTTTGGACTGATCACTTGTATATGTTGCTGGCTAGGTGAAAGCCGTAACTCAATGTGGAGCAAAAAGCCACTAGTTGTGATCAGTTTGTTTGGGTGTGGCTCACTGATTTGTTGCTAAGACTTGTCGTAGTTTGGTGTGGTGTGAATCCACTTTGTGATAATTAGTGTTGTGGTGACAACAGTTTAGTTTGGTGTGGGTTGCCAGTTGCTACTTGGTGTTTGTGTTGTAGTGACTTTGGTTTGGTAATCCTTTAGTTTGTGACTGTTGTGCTCCATTTTGTGTAGGTCGCGTTACTGGGTCTTTGCAGCAGTTCTGGTAGTCTAGTTTTCGTGGCTTTATTTCTATAAGGGTTAATTTTCCTGTTGGTTTAGGGTAGAGGGAGGTCACCAGATCCTACAGCCCAATGTGGGATGGTCTAGGTGGTCTCTCCTTTTGTTAATTTTGGCTGGTCCATCACTTTTCTTTTGGAATTTTGGGTTGGGTGTTTGAATGTGGGCTGGCTTTTTTTTTCCTGTCTGTTTTTGCAGGTTCTACAGGAGGATGATGACTGGACAGGAACTGAAGATTGTGAGTTCCTGGAGGAACTCTTTTGAGAGGGGAAGTGTTACAACCCCTGCTACTGGAAGAAAACGAAGAACCCATCTTCTTGGGGGGCAGCTGTGCCAGTGCAACCAGCTGATTGGCTGCTTCAGATGTTTCTGCCGACGCCCTTCTGCTTTATTATTGGTGTGGCTGTGTGCAGCCTGGGATTGTATGAGTGGCTGCACCTGTGCAGCCAAAAATGGCTGCTAAGTGCAGGTTGGAAGGACTCAGGAGGAGCAGGAGTTGAGACTGATCAGAGGGAGCACCTTGGGGAGCTTTTGCCTGTGTGGCATTTTTGGTGAGGCCTTTTAGAGGCTTGGTTTTAATAAAAGAAATATACTCTTAAACATTAACCTTGTGTCCAGACCTCCTTCTGCAGTTACCAGGAAATTCCCAGACTCATTAAGAAACATTAAAACTGCAAGTTCTTATAGTTTTTATTAGATTATTGTGCAATTTGATCATTTTATCTGGCCTCTGTTCAAATCCTGCAAGTGTTTTTGTCTGAATGTGCTTACTTTAATCACAAATCAGAGCTTTTCTAGGTTAGAATTTCATGTTTATTTGTGGATCCAAGCTCAGAGTTGCTGTAGACAGTTTTCTGCGTACATCGGATTTGGCTTTTCAATTAGAATCATAAAACGTGTTTCTAAAACGATTTTGCTGTGAACTGTTGAGTCTCACGTTTAACAGAGGTTTTTGTAACAAGTTCAGTGCAGCAGAGAGGCTTTTTTTTTTTGGGACGGGGTGTTAAGAGGGCAGCTGCTTCCCCTCGAGGCCCCACAGGTAACAGAAGAGGAAACTCAAGGAACACAAACTCCTGGAGCTTGAGACTTTTCTAACGAAGAGCCCAGTTATCCTTTTCTTTCTGCTCTTGTTTTCTGCAGCATGTTCCTACAGACATGTGCATCTGTAACTTTGTTCTGGAGCAGTCCCAGTCAGTTTGGGCCCTGCAGGAGATGCTGGCCAATACCGAGCAAAGCAACAAAGGGGTGAGATCACTCTACCACACACACACACACACACACACACACACACACACACACACACACACACACACACACGTTTTCTTTGTTCGTGTGCTTTAATAAAGTGTTCAACTGGCTATCTTTGTAAGTGCATTTAGAAAATATGACATCACAAAAAAACTACAAAGTGAGCAAAAGAAATGTTTATGCCTATTTGTGACACTCCAAGGCTGTGACAGCTTACCCACAAAAAACGTCATCTGGACATAACACACAAAAAATGATTTGATTTTTTCAATGTTTGTACAGTTTTCAAACTTCGGGTTTTGATAATAAACCTGGCAATGAAGGGGTTAAATCTGAGAAACACACACATATTTTATTTTATTTTGTTAGGGCTGAAGCCAAGGATGAAATTCATGTAAAAAAATTGGGACTTATGAAATATTATATAATATTTCTATGGGAAGCTTTCTAAGTGCATTTTTTTGTGCTCTAATGACTTTAACGTTAGAAAATTTAAACGTTGGGTAAGGGTTTGCTAAAGGAAACTGCATTCACGGATCATGTAAAATTAACCAGTAATGTTAGTGTACAGGTTGTAGGTTTGCATTCTTAATTGCCTGACGGATTGTCCTTAGGTGTGTGTGTGTGTGTGTGTGTGTGTGTGTGTGTGTGTGTGTGTGTGTGTGTGTTTGTGTCTTAGTGCCCCTGTGATGGACTGGCGCCCTGTCCAGGGTGTCCTTTAGGTCAAGTAGTAAGTAAATTTTATTTATATAACACTCATCACAGTCATAGAATCACAAAGTGTTTCACAATGATCAAAACAAAATAACACAAAGTCATAAAATCATAAATAGATTAACATCATAAAATCTAAATCCTCTCAAAACAGAATCTGATTTACGTCAGAAAAAAATAAAGTCATACAATTATAAACAAATGAAAGATTAAAAATTTGAGTTAAAAATAAGAAAACTAAAGATTTAGTTAAAAGCAGCTTTAAATAAAAGGGTCTTCAGCTCTTTTTTTTTTAAAGTGTCCATACTGCCAATGCTGCGTAAGGATAAAGGAAGATCATTCCAGAGTCGGGGTGCAACAGTTTGGAAGGAGCGATCACCTCGACTTTTGTATCTGGTCTTTGGAACTTCTAGAAGGTTCTGGTGGGTGGACCTAAGGGCTCGGGTTGGAGCATAAAGGTTGGTTTATGCTTGACGCATCCGTGAGGTCCGCACGGCTCAGCGCGGCGAAATTGCGTCATTTTAACAACCACGCCCCTCCACTGCGTGTCCGCACGGCCCAAAATTTCCGCAACGCGCACCTCGGAAAATTTCTAACCACGTGGACGGACGGACGCGGAAAAACTTGGCGGACCGGCAAGAACTAGTATGGCAGAGTTTCGTAAATACAGACATTTGTATGATTCAGCTCTCAAAGATCACCGTGATCAACATGTTGTTAATAATTCTTGGAGAGAAATAGCTCGCACTGTCGGAAAGACGAGGAAGCAGTTAAAAATGCTGAAATGCCATGTTGTAAACAATAATTTCTACTTCTACTACGGTGTAGTGTTGGATGCATGCTGTAGAGCTCCATGCTGCCCCCTACAGTTTGGGAGAATATTGGCTCACCGCAGAGACAAGCCGCATGAGCCATAAACGCTGCGAGTTGTGAAGCGCGTTCCATCCACGAGCCGCATCACCGCGCGGAAAGTGAATGCGTTAAGCATAAACCAAGCTTTAGGCTGTAACAGTTCAGTAATATAGGGAGGAGCTTGACCATGTAGAGCATTGGAAGTTATAGTTAGAATTCTACAATGGATTCCAAAGTTGGGCTGCACCGTGGCGCAGTGGTTAGAGCTGTTGCCTTGCAGCAAGAAGGTCCTGGGTTCACTTCCCAGCCTGGGATCTTTCTGAATGGAGTTTGCATGTTCTCCCTGTGCGTGTGTGTGTGTGTGTGTGTGTGTGTTCATAATTGTTTGTCCTGTGTCTCTCTGTGTTGCCCTGTGACGGACTGGCACTCTGTCCAGAGTGTACCCTGCCTGATTACCCATTGACCGCTGAAGATAGCAGAAGGAGATAGACAAGCAGGTTCAGGTAATGGATGGATGGATTTTAAAGTTAACGGGTAACCAGTGCAGAGACATGAGAATAGGGGTGATGTGTGCTCTTCTGTTTGCTCCATTAAGAAGCCTCGCTGCAGAGTTCTGGACCAACTGAAGGCGGTCAAGGGCTTTTTGTTAAAATATGTGAAAAGTGTGTTACAGTAATCTAGAAGGGAGGAGATAAAGGCATGGATAACCATTTCAAGCCCATGTTTTGACACCAACCTTCATAGTTTGGAGATATTTCTTGAATGATAAAAACAGTTTTGGACCAATGTTTTTAAGTGACCTTTGTTGGGGTAATTAGGAGCGAGTAATTAGTAATTAATTAATTACTTTTGGATTCTTCAATAAATTCTGTAGATATGGGAATATTTACCGATGTATTAATTAATTAAGATACTCTTTAGGTATCCCGGGGCACCATCCCCTTTTACCGGGGAAAAATTGAATCCAAAACTCTTATCAGTCTATCTTAAAGATCGTGAAATTAGAGGAGCAGAGACTTTGCATCGACACAACAAATCTACTGGAGGCAAAAATCTGAATTTTATAACATTTAATTAAACAAGGAGATTAATAATGCAAAACAATTTTATATAATTGAAGATGTGTGAGAAATCAGACTGTGTGTGTGTGTGTGTGTGAGTGTGAGTGTGAGTGTGAGTGTGAGTGTGTGTGAGTGTGAGTGTGTGTGTGTGTGTGTGTGTGTGTGTGTATGTGTGTGTGTGTGTGAGTGCACGTGTGTGTGTGTGTGTGTGAGTGTGTGTGTGTGTGCCTACTCTGTCTTCTCGATCCCCAGTGAGTCGTGGAGGATAGCTGCTTATACTGAGCCAGGATTCTCTGCAGGTTTCTTCCTGTTAAAAGGGAGTTTTCCTCTCCACTGTCGCTTTATGCTTGCTTAGTATGAGGATTGCTATATAGTCACTGACACTAGTCAATGACTTGATGCAATTTGCTGGGTTCCTTATATAGGACACATTATTTCTGATTGGCTTAATGAACTGACCTGAATTGGAATGTTTATTATGTGAAGTGCCTTGAGACGACTCTTGTCGTGATTTGGCGCTATATAAATAAACTTGAATTGAATTGAATTAATCTGACATGATTTGTTTTAGACAAACACTGTAACTTCTGTTAGAAAGGTACAATCTTATCCAGTCCAGAAAAGTTCCAGAGATCCCCACCGAGTCACCAAGTCGGTTGAATTAACCCCAAAATTCCACTATCTCCGCTCTGCCCCGCTCCGCCCCCGCCCTCCGCTGCCGCTCGCTTCCGAACTCAAATTATACTATACCCGCTCTACAACGGCTCCGCTCCGGTGCAGAGCCATGCGGTGCGCAAACAGGCATGCGCGGGATTTTCGAGATCTTGCGATACAGTCCGAGCAATAAACGCGGAAGTTCGATCCAAACACCCATTTTGCGGGAGAAACATCGAAATGAACTGTTTAATCTGCCCATCATTTGTGTTGAGAGATCAGCAGTGTTTGGATCAACAAAGTGTGACTACTTTTATAGTAGAAACTGTATTTATGGCTTATTTTTGTGCATTTAAAGTTCAACCACCATTGATAGTTGTTAAAAGTTGTTAAACCTGTGCATATGAAACAAAAAACGCCTTTTGTTTATCGATTTATTGTGAAATAACGGAAGTTCTGCTTGCTCCCTTTCCTGTTGGACGGTTGTGGTTTCTTTCCATTGACTGCGGAGGTGCTCTGGCGTCCGGCAAAAAATAGAATCGATCCTATTTTTGCCGGATGGCGGAACGGCGGGTGGCGCACTGCGCCACACCGCCGCAGTAATGGAACAGCTCTGATTGACTACAACGGGACCGTTTTTCTGTGGAGTTCGTGCCGGAGCGGAGCGGAGATAGTGGAATTTTGGGGTAAGGTGTTGTAATCAACAGTGTCAAAAGCTGCAGAAAGATCTAACAATACTAACCCTGTGAATTCCCCATTGTCTGCAGCCATCATGATGTCACTGGAAAGTTTAAGCAAAGCTGTTTCTGTTGAATGCTTTTTCTGAAAACCAGACTGGAATTTATCAAAACTGTTGTGTAGTTTTTAATGTTTATGTTTATTTATTTAGAAGATGCTTTTATCCAAAGTGACTTACAATTTATAACCTACAGGGCATGTTGTGATCTGTGGGGGAAACCGGAGTACCTGGAGGAAACCCACGCATGCATGGGGAGAACACGCAACTCCACGCAGAAAGGCCGCAGCCGAGTTTCGAACCTGCAACCTTCGTGCTGCGAGGCAACAGTGCTAACAACTGCGCCACCATGCGAGAGGTTCCGGGGGGGCTTGGGTGGGAGCGGAGGGAGGGGTGGGGTGGGTGGGGGGGTGGGGGGGGGAGTAGATGGGAGTGAAAAACTTGCCCTGATATTTCTGATTTTTATTCTCAAAGAATGCTAGAAAGTTGTTACAGTCAGACCTTGAGTAAACTGGCATAAGAGGGGCGTGAGGAGAAACAATCTGGTTTATGGTGTCAAACAGAACATTAGAGTTATTTTTGTTTACAGCAATCAGCTGAGCAAAGTAAGTGGCCCTAGAAATTGTCAGCGTCTAGTGCCTGTGACTTTCTAGGACTTTTTCTCTTGCAAGAAAAAGTTATCTGCTTAACAGGAGCTACTTTATCTAAGATACTGCAGCATTGTTTATCCGGTGACTGGATGAGAAAGCTTGGATCATCACTTTGAACTGAGCAATGAACTCTCTGCTCTGCTACATGGGAATAAACCATACCGATAATGAGTGAGTGAGAGTTTCTGCTGGTCTTCAAACCCCGCTGCTTGTCATGATTTTGATGTGTTGAACACACTCCATTATTAGCTGTAGGATTAGGAGCTAATTCAGTCATTCATATCTAAACATGGCAGGAGAGTCATTTTCAAAGGACCTGGACAACAAAAGAGTGCAAACTTTCTTTAAATGTTGTCAAATATAAACATTATATATATATATATATATATATATATATATATATATATATATATATATATATATATATATTTCTTATATATATTTAGATTCTAAATAAAGTCAACAGCTCCAAAACGCAAAAGAACAAAAGATCTAGTTATGCAGATATGTAAAAGACAATGTACTTTAATGAGAAGCTCATGAGCAAAGGATGTTTTTCTCCCTTTTTTTTAAGATCAAAGGCACGTAGCTTTAATTGCTTTGTTTTTGTGAGCCTTTTTCTCACTGTACATTTTTGGTCCCAGTTAGGAGCATACAGCACACTTATGCTCATAAAAGACTGAGACCAAAGACCTAAATCTAAAGAAGCAACAGATAGACAGGAGAACAGTGTCCTATTAATGTGCAGAGAGATCAGATGTACACGATCAGTTACACATGTATCATTACCAACTTCCTTCAGGTTTTGTTAATCCAGCACTACCGTTTGGAATGGCAGAATGTGGAGACCTACATAACAGATTACCAAGCAATTCAAATGGTTACCAAGCACTACATCCACATCTTCTTTTCTTTTTTTTACAAAAATGGTGCAAAGTTTCATTTAGTTTTCTCAGGTTCTGAAAGTCTTTTGTATGGATGCCCAGTGAGAAACAATATCTTCAGTTCAGTTCAATTCAAAAATACTTTATTAATCCCAGAGGGAAATTGATTGCTGTAGTAGCTCAGAATAATAATAATAATCAAGTCATCAAAGAGTTATTACAATGGCTGTTGGCAGGAAGGATCTCCAGTAGCGGTCAGTGTTGCAGTGAAACTGAAGAAGCCTCTGACTGAAGACACTCTTCCGTTGTCGGACAGTCTTGTGAAGAGAATGCTCAGGGTTGTCCATAATTTTCTTGATTCTCTGGAGAACCTTCTTTGCATTATCTCCTCCAGTGGTTCCACAGTCGTCCCCAGAACAGAACCAGGCTTTGTTATTAGGCTGATGAGCCTTTTCTGGTCCCTGCTTCTGATGCTGCTACCCCAACAGACGATGGCTGAAGAGATTACACTCTCAACAATAGACTTGTAGAAGATGTGCAGCATCTTGCTACAGACATTGAAGGACTTAAGCGTCCTCAAGAAGTGCAGTCTGCTATGTCCCTTCTTGTAAATGGCTTCGCTGTTCTTTCTCCAGTCCAGTCTGTTGTCCAGGTGAACGCCAAGGTATTTGAATTCCTCAACCACCTCCACTTCTTCTCCCATGATGGAAACAGTGTTTGACTCCACCCTGTTTCTTCTGAAGTCTAAAATCATCTCCTTTGTTTTGTTCACGTTCAAGGTCAGATGATTGTTTCCACACCATGCCACAAAGCGCTCCACCAGCTCTCTGTACTCAGCTTCCTGTCCATCTCTGATACACCCGACGACTGCAGAGTCATCGGAGTATTTCTGTAGATGACAGGTATCTGATTTGTACTGGAAGTCTGAGGTGTACAGGGTGAAAAGGAATGGTGAGAGTACAGTCCCCTGTGGTGCTCCAATGTTACTGATTGCCTGGTTTGATGTGCAGTTCTTCAGCCTCACAAACTGTGGTCTGTTTGTCAGGTAGTCTTTAATCCAGGCAACAGTTGAGGCCCCTACCTGTGTCTTCTGGAGTTTCTGGCAAAGTACATCAAGCTGGATTGTGTTAAATGCACTGGAGAAATCAAAGAACATGACCCTGACATTGCTGCCTGCTTTGTCCAGATGGCAGTGGATTGGTCGAAGCAGCTGGGTGATGGCATCTTCAACTCCAACTCCATGGCGATAAGCAAACTGCAGTGGGTCCTGATATGTCCTAGTTTGCTCAATCAGGTGGACCAACAGAAGTCTCTGCAGGACCTTCATGATGTGGGATGTCAGGACAACCGGTCTGTAGTCGTGTCGATACAGACGTGCCTTTCTGACTAAATGAACAATAATTGAGCACCTTAACTCATTTTTTTGAAAGCACATTTTAATCTTTTTTACCACTATTTATATTCAGTCAAACTTATTTATTTGCTGTAATGAACATTTTACACCCTACAAACTGTAATTATAAGCTTAAAGTATATCTTACCCAGCCACACACCAGTCCACAAAATCTGGATGTACTGTATGTGTTGCTGATTAAATAGTTAAAAATTCATGAACAATTTAATTAATTTATTTATTAAGAATAAAAAAATGCACCATAGTACATGATCATACAAGGAACTCTGTGGTTATTGGCTGTGGACTTTTTCTGTCATGCACTCCTGGCTGTATTTGTAAAATTGTCCTTTTGAAATGACTATGAAATGGGAAATTTTGATGACATAAAAACAAATCTTTAAGGGTTGTAATTGTTTTAGGACACTTTGTAACTACATTAAGAAATCAAACGTTGAATTTACTTAACCAAGTTATGTCAAAAAATTCCACTAAACCTATTTGGTCAAATTTAAAGAGTAATATATACATCATTATAAATAAAAGTAAATGTAACACTCTTTACATTTAAAGCAGGATTAGCAAAAGAAGCTACCTTTTAAACAAAAACATGGACAAGATCATTTTTAGGGCTCCCTCTAGCTCCTCTGTCTTGAACCCTGGAGAGCGATAAACCTCTCACGCTAGTGGTGTTCTGTTGCAAAATATGAGAATGCGTAATGATTTGAGGACCCAGGTTGATGTGGAACTTTGGCGGGATCGGCAACCAGATGGTCCAGTTTTTGGTTTTGGTTCGAAACGTTTTATTGGCTGAGGTTTTAAGACAAATGAGAAGAGGCAAACCACTTGTTTATTTTTTGGTTCTTTTTTTTCTTTCCACAATATACATATATATAGCTATGTTAGAATGTTATTAAGTGACATGAAAATAATGTTTTAAGCTATCTTCTTTGGCAAATTTGCTATTTTAGCTCTAAAGAGCGAATGTGTAGTTTTTACCATTAATCTCTGAAATTATCCATTGTACTGTTATGGAAAATGAATGAAATGATGCCCATTTGTTGAAAATTATTGGCGGCTTTGAAACATTTAACCATAAAAATCAGGTCTAAAATAAATGGAAGCGGGTCTAAATCTCTGGCCGACGCAATGTTTCTTTCTACAGGAGCCCATGAGGTTAAATCAGATTTACTGATTTGTAATAAATGATTACAAAACTTTCACCATTCATAAATACTGTTTAATACGTTTACCTCATTACTTGTTGACAGTGATGAAAGGGAGTGTGATGTGCTTGTCATTTTGCTGGAGGCTACGCTCCCAGGGATTTTTGACCCTAATGGCCATTCATTGGTAAAGTCTTACTTGAACATAAAAATATGGTGTGTTTCTCAATGTTTAGACACCTGGCCTTGAGAGGTGATGTCTTGCGAGGCCAGGCGCCTTGCTTATGAGGACACTGTCCTCCCTTGGTCAAAGACAATGGTTAAATGGAACAGACTTGCATCAAGTGACCACGGCTTCCACGGCGGTCACATAACGTCACGTGGCACGGGAGATAATGTTATATTTATATGTATTAGTTTCAATATAAATATATAACAACCTTTCAACTTTTTAAATTGTGTATGTATTCGTTAAATTAAATATAGAAGTAAGTTACTACCCACTAGCCACTGAAGCTGCAACTACTAAGCAACTAACCAACCATAGATGGATTTACAAAAACATTTTAAATTAGTTGACTTACATTTAAACTTGAAATTTGCCCCTGAAGTAGCTGCCGGATTCTGATCCACCATCCTTTTGGAAATACGGCGGTGTATTCTGGGTAATTTTTGACCAAGGCTAAGCTACAAGACAACTCCCATGTATCCTTGCTCAGCTAGCTAAACGGCTAACAAACAGATAACAGACGCCTCGGTAGAACATGAACATTGGAACACATCTTGGCAGCTCCTGATGACGTGTCTCCTCGGCAACCGGGGTGGGGCCAAGACATTAAGGCAAGGTTCCTTGGCATCGAGAAACACCCACTGCTTGCTTGCAATGATTTAGGTATGTACTGTCCCCCTAGTGCCAGGAAAAAAAAACACACATCACCACTTTGAGCAACTAGGTTTAGTGGAACTAGTTTCGAATAAGGAGAAGAGAATGGATGGATGGGTTGACATAACTTGATAAATTAAACTCAAGAATTCTTTCCTAAGTGATAGCCCAATTGTTGAGTTAGCTTGTCTGCCTGATCGTTACTAATACATGTTTCTCCAAAATGAAGCCATTGAAAGAGCCATAAACAGGTGACATTTTGTTTAACCATAGCCGTTCCATAAAACCCGACTTGAAAACTCATTAAAGCACATTAGAGTCTACTGACCAAACAAAATAAGAACAAAAAATGCAATTTAAAGTATATGTCATGAGGCTGTGCAGGCCTTGGCTGATTCAAATGTCCAAATCCCTAGTAGCCTACATATCATCTTTTTAAATTCCACTGGTGCCTCAGTCATGAATCTTTGATTATTTTCTTTTACTGCCCTGAAGGTCCGAAGAGTGAAATATCCAAGGTGGCATGGTGATTTATCAGGCATCTGTTTCTCTTCTCCCTCTGTCAGCCATGATGGTTCTGTTGCCAAGGTCTTCAACTCTCCTCTCCTAGGCTTTGGACCCAAGAACTCATAACAGTCTTACCCAAGCTTACACACGCAGTCTAGGTCAGACACACAGTGGTGTGCATTGGTAACAGATGGAGCTTGCAGAGAGAAGCGGCACACATGCCTGCTTGGAGCTAAGCACAGATTCTATGTGTAGACCACTGTTGGGCAAGTTACTTCAAAACTGTAATGCATTATTTATTACTTGTTACCCTCATTTTAAAGTAATTCATTACATTACAATATTACTGATTTTAAAATGTAAGGCATTACACTACTTTTGCATTACTCTAAGTTACTTTCACCAATACAACTTCAATATGAATCTGGTCATGTGACACTCAGTGAGCTCATGACGTATATGTGGAAGGTGATGTGGTGTCTGAGCTAGGATTGCTGTTAAAAACAGTCAGATATCATAACAGTGCTTTAAAATGATTGTTTATTAAATAAAAGCAACAACAATCTGTACTCTCTCAACACGCTGCCATCTTATATTAACTGAGCAGGGAGTGAGGTGGTGGGGGCCCCAAGCCTATATTGCCTTGGTCCCCAAATTCCTTGATATGGCCCTGGATGTGGGACTGACTTCTGGGGTGATCTGATTCTATTACATGTATAAATATTAAATGCGT